>VWZU01016623.1:461965-496605 GCA_013397095.1 Sterrhoptilus dennistouni | reverse complement strand
GCCTATGTCAAACAGATCCATCACAAGGATTCTTTCCTAAAACATCTGTATTTACAGACCTGCTCACTGTCAGGATGTATATGAACCATGCCTATATTCCCTTGTGTCATTTACAGTGCTGTTCCACAACATGAGAAGAAATACTAGACCGGGCTTTGAAAAGCAAACAGCAATGCTTTCTTTGCAGTAAGGCAAGTTTGTGTTTTGATAACCTGCTGAACATTAAGATTCATTTTGGTATAAAAGATTCAAAAATATATTACTAGCTGCCAAATATGATCTAACTGTTCAAACACAGACAGAAGCTCAGGGAGGTCAGATTGGACATTAGCCAAAATGTATAAAGTCAATGGAAGAAACCCCATTGATTCAGCAGAGTTGGATCATTTGTTCACCAAAGAAATCCCTAGGGGCCAGAAGTCCACACCACTTCCAAGGACCAAAACTGTACAATTACTTTAAGTAATCAATAAATACTTCGCATACAGCACCTCAAGCATAATACAAAACTATCTTCAAACACCATTTCCAGAGTTGCTCGTTTTTCAAAGCAAAAAGGTGTTCTGTTCTGGAGTACGGCTAATGCTCTTTATTTCAGCATTCAGACTATCAGCTTTATCAAATTTATGTCATATCTCAAAGGGCAAAGAAGCAGAAGGATAAGATACTTCAGCATTTTTAAAGTCTTATTATCCCAGTCACAGGGTCCATGGCAGCCCAAGGAAGGTATGGATCACGAAGCAGAAGCCTGTCCCTTCCCACAGACTGTGTATTCAGGAGCTGGGTCGGGCCTCCCAGAGCCTCACTGAGGGAGCCATGGGACTGAAGGCAGCCAGAGCCAAGGCCGCTGCCTGCATACAGCTCCAGAGGACGGCAAGGCTCACCCTCCGCATCAGCCCTGGAGAGGAACTGGACACGGCAAAGCGAAACCTGATAAAAGCGTCCCTGTAGAGGGAAGAGACAGGGCTTATTCTTGGAGCGGCCAAGCCCCCAGCTCCCGAGGAGCCGCGGCCCCGCTGAACCGCGCGGTGTAATCAGAGCAAGCCCGATCAAAGGCGGTGTGTTTGCTTTGGAGGCGGGTGCCGTGCCCGCTGTTGCCATGGCGCCGTGACGGCCGAATGAGCTGTCGCCTGTCACCCGGGCCGCTCTTGCCGGGCTCAGGCCGCTCCCGCCCCGCTCCCTTCTGAGGGGGCTTGTGCAGCTCGGGGAGAAGCTCATCCATGAGCCTTGCCTGCTCCCAGTCTCCTGCCCCGTCCCTCTGGCAGGCCTATACAGCCTCGTCTCGCCAAACAGGATCTCTGGAGGTGAAATTTCCCCTCCTCCATTTCCCTGCGTTGTGCCTGGAGGACATTCCCCTGACAAGAGGGACCTGCTGTCGGCGGCAGAGGCGGGGTCAGGAAGGCGGAAAATAAAAGGAGAAATTTCAAAGTTCAGACAGTTTTCTTGGCAGACTGTGACAGCTGAAAGGGGTAGGGATCTGTCTGATGTTTACTTGGAAACCCAACAAGAGTAGCTGGCCGCTGACAAGCCGGGCTCACAAACACGGGCCCAGGCCGCGGAGCCCCAGCACCGGTCCGTGCTTCCCGTGGGATACACACACAGACACCGGATAGCCAGCGCCTGCCTTCCGAACACAAACAGGAAAACCCCGGCCTGCTCCATCTTCCCTGCCTGCGGGAATCCCAGCCTCCCTGGCCGGGTCAGGACGGGGGCCCTGGGTTTCCCTGGCTGGGAGAGGGAGCGCTGCCATAAGTGGCCTTTGCTCCCAGACAAAGGCTGGGCGATGGGAAGGCGGCAGCATCCCCTGCCTGCCATTCCGGCTGAGAGCTTCCCACGAGTGAAGGGGAATGGAGGCTCACATTTGTTGGGGAAAGAGTGTGAAATCTGCAGGGAAAGAGCCGGGGGAGCTGTAGTGCATCCTCATCTCTGTGCCTTGTGGGAAGGGAAGCAGACGTGACCATGGCTGCCTGGCTGCAGCAGGGAAGGCTGGGAGGTTTCACACTGGCATTTAAGCTCCTAGCACTGAAACACAGTATTTACAAATGGACTAATTTGCTCTGGGTATAATACTGCGCCCCCAGAGATTTGCTTGTTAGAAACCAGTTGTTTTTTTTTTTTTAATTTACGTATCTGTGTTAAAGGAGAACAGAAACATTCCACAACACACACAAAATGTTAGGTGATTTGAAGCTATCAATTTGTTCATTAGTTGGCTTAAATAACAGCACACTGTTAGCACAACCATCTTTGTTTCACGCTAGTCTTGTTTCTTACATTGTGTTTTGATTTAATATCAGTCTTGAAATACATCTGGGCAAGAACTTGTTTCCCTTTTTACTTGTTCTACCCTTAAGAAATAAGCCTATGTTCCAACAATGCCTGCAGTTTCTAAAATGTAATCAGCAATTATATTTATTGCTTTTTTTGTGTGCCCATCCAGAAAGAGAAAATTGTTGTCAGAATAACACTCAGAACAATAACAGGATGCAAATGCGCACCCTATTCTTCCAGCTTGCATGCTTCACTCAAGAATCATGTCAGTTCAGGGGGAAGCCAGTGGGAAACCTGACCAAATGAGGACTTCTGATTTGTGTCCCAGGCATTTTGTTGGATTTGTCACAACTAATGTCCTTTTGCTTGTCTCTCTTCACATGCTAGAAACGTTCATCGGCCGCAATGGGAAATCTACAGATTTGGTAAAAAAAGTTGCCGTGATTTCAAGAGTAGGTGTGAAACATACTGCAAGCTGAGAGGAGAATAAAAATATGGGATTCAATGTATTCATGATTTTAAGAAACAAAAAGGAGAGAAAAAGCCCATCTTCTAGTAACTGAATACCCTGATAATGCCTAGAAATGGTTAACCATAGGGATACCAGGTTTTGCATAGCTCTGCCTCTTTCACTCCCCACTCCCACTCCTGAATCAAACATCTCCTGCCTCCTTCAGTGCTGTTTCATGGCTCTGTGACTCCTCTCCTCCGCCTGTGACCTGCCTCTCTCCTGCATTTTTCTCTCTCCCCCCTCCCCAGCAGAGCAGCCCCAGGCCAGGGTGACCTCTCCCTTGGGATCTTTTGTCTCATGGTCTCAGACAGCGCGGAGTGACAGGGAGCAGGAGTGACAGCGAGCAGGATCCCCACCCCAGCGCCTCCCTAATCAAGCAGCGCTCACACAGCTCAAACGCCTGCCTGCAGGCTTCTCTCTTTAATGTGACATTGATCATCGTGACACAAAATGGTCACAGATATCACTTCCTAAAATTCAGGAATGTGACAGCTAGAGACAGAATCGCTAGTCTATGGCCTGAAGACTATACGGATTATTCAGGTCAGGATAAATCAGGATGGATATTTGCCCTACTTCCATATTCTAGCTATTAATAACCAAAAGCACGCCAGATTGTGGCTTGTTCTGTGCGACTGCACAAGGGAGCAACGCTCCCTCCCCCACGCCTCCACGCACACATGCACAGACGAATATTTTTGGCTAACATTCGAAAGCCATTCGCAAACCCAGCCCCTGAGCTCGGAGTAAAGCCCCAAGCACATGGAGGCCCTCCTTCACCAGGCAAGAAAGGAAAGCCAAAGCAGGCTGAAAAAAGATACGGGAGACCCCTCCTGGTCTGCTGCCCCAGAAACCCTGAAGAATGCAAGCTGCTGCTCTCCCCTGTTTTCTTCAAGGCACAGCACAATTCAGGCAGTCAGGGCTCACCCCTTTTCCCAAGTACACTGCCACAAAATGAATATCCTCTTGGGGGGGTAGAGAAGGTACCTAGGGAAGCACAGCCACACTGCTCCTGGTAAGATTTCTCTCCATCACATCTATGCAGGATTTCATTTAGAAGACGCAGCACTTGCTCCCCAATACTGAAAAAGAGAGAGACCATACAGCTACAGAATTAAATTAAGTAGCACCTTCCCCAGCTTTAAAATAGCAAGTGAATTATCCTCCATATTGAGTCAGCAGTCATCTTTTAGGAAGATGCAAGGCAGAAAATGCACAGTGTCCCTTTGCACAATACTAGCTTTTGTGAGCCACCTTTAAAATTTTGGAAGAACAAGCCTCAGAAGCCTGAAGCTCTGCTACTTTTAAAATAGTCTTCCAAAAGCCAGCTTTTGCTTTTGATTGCAAAGGGGAAAATAGAGATATTTTTCAGACTACTGACATGGAAGAAAAACTTCCCTGGCAGCTGAGACAACTTCCCTGAATAGGATCCCTCTGCTCTTGGGAGTTGGAAAGCTATTCTCTGCCATCCCTTTTGGGGCACTTATGCAATCTGCTCTAGCAACTGGTGCCAGTTCAGTTCAGCTACAGACCAGACTCTCTGGACAGTCTAAATGCGATTTCTGGGATCTGCCTAGGAATAAAGCCTTTATACTTCTCTCAAGCACCATATTCATGGTCTGTTACTGTAAACCATTATGGATAGTCCCAGTCCATAAAATGCCACTGGTTCTCATTTTAATTCCAAAAAGATGGCTCTTATGCAGCATCCGGCAATTAGGCACTACTAGATGGACTGTCTTCTGTCTGTGTTTCTAGACACTACTCCATATTTTATGTATCAGCTAAAAGCCAACAAAGTAATAATAACAAGAGTAGGTGGAGTGCCAAGAGCAGCACAGAAGCCTCAACATTTATTTTTCCCTCTCCTCCTTCTCTCCTGCTCTTGACTCTGATCTTAGTTAACACAAGGCCTCAGTGACTGCAGTTCATAATCCGTGTATCTTTGGTCCTCTGCTGAGCAGAGTGCTCATATTTCTGTGCAGTTTCAAACAGGCTCTTCCTGCTTAGCTCATTTAATAACTAAATTTGCTAGATCTCTATGCATTATTTGGCAGAGAGCATAATAAGCAGTTGTCAAGTCCTATCTTGGGTTATTCTTCCAGAGGTTCTTTAAGCTGGGGAAATAAGAAGCGTCCTTTACTTTATTTCAGTAAGAAAACATTTTTTTTTCTGCTTCCTTTGATTCTAATCATAATATTATCTTGGACAGAGACATCTTCAAATAAATACTAGTCAGAGGTTTCCTGAGGACCTGAACTGAGAAATGTTAATAAAATAGAAAGCACACTCTAGTGTCCCCTCTGCATTACATTGTTCAGCTGAAGCAACTTGTATTTTTGCTTATGAAGACACAAGTCGATCTAAATACTCCACAGCAGTCCAGTAACCTGGATGTGCTGATAATTGTTCAATCACTCACTGTTTAACACAGGTATCTCTATTTCCAGGAGCACTGGAGCTTCCCCACTGAAAACAAGAAGAAAAATCTCCAGGCTCCAGGTTACATTAAAAGGTCAGCAAGGAAATGAGAGACAACTTGGGGAAAGAAGCGAAAACATGTATATAACACTCCCACATTACAAACAGAATTTTAAATAGACTTTTAGGTATATAAGTAAATGGAAAAAAAATATTAATATTTCCTTCTCTTTTCATCCCTGCTAACAGAAAAAATCAACAATCTGGGTCACTGGCCTTTCTAAATTCAGGGAGTCAAACATATCATTAAGGACAGCAGAGGGAACAACCCCTCAGAGGAAGCACAGTGAAAAGGCAATTGGGAGCTCAGGGAAGTAGGTGGAGTCCAAAGGTTTTGAATTGAGCAGAGATAGAAGATGAGAGAGAGATTTCTCTTCTTATTGCTTGTCCTTATCAGACAAAATCTGAAGCAGGAGATCTGATGTACCTTTCCTTCATGGCTCAATAGCTGTGGTAGAATATGGCCCTCCTTTTCAGACCTAAGCTATATCAGTTAAGAATGACTGCTGGGTTGAGAGCTGGAACTGTTTGTAACATGGAAAAAAAAAAAAAAAAGACTGCAGAGAATAAAGAAAAAATGGGATTATGTCCACTTAGAAGTGAGATGCAGATATGGGAAAAGCTTACTCTTGAGCTATAGTCAGGTTCTCTTTACTGTAGATGCTTATTGATGTACTGGATCCCACATTACAATTAGTAGTTGAAGCATGAAATGATAAAAGTTTGATTTCATTTGCAAATGTATATATGTATACACACTTACACAAACACAGGATGATATCTCATTGATGCAAAATATAAAGGCTTAACAAATTGCGTAATTACACAGTTCCTGCATATTTTCTGCTACTTTTCATACAGTATTTGGACTTGGCAGACCATGCTATCAACAGCTTTTTGTTATTTAAATATTTAAGAAACTAATTATTGTATTTCTGCATTATAGAACTATGAAATATCATGCCCCCTTAGAAAAGGAAAGAATATAAAATTGACATTGTATGAGAGGGCCTTTTGTTCAAATACAGTATTGGCTTTGTGGATAACAAAAACATATATAAAATGTGTTTCTCTGTAGTCACTACTTATTTTTCTTATTCCCTGTATCATAGAACATGTGCTAATATTTAGGGAGGCCTGCTGGAACTCTTAGACTTATTTTTTCCTGCCTGACATTACCAGTGCTATTTTCCTTTATACATCCTTCAGAGAATCACTTGTCCAATAAAAACCTTTCTTCCTAAGGGAAATTCCCTTGCAGAATACTGTCAGCAGGAGCTGATACCAGGCAAATAGGAGGAAGCCACATCAGAGTCAGCTTCCCAAACAAATCTAAACTCACCCTCATTTTCCTCTGCTTGGTGAGGTGACAGCTCTAAGTTCCAGCACTGCAAACAAGCGATGCAGACATGCTCACACATTTCCTGGGAGGCTACTGGGAGACAAACAACTTTGCAGCAGTACACTATGTATTATCAAAGACATACACATGTTTATGACAGTAATATTGAAACAACAGGCTGCTTCTTTCACATGTCTGTGTAGCCTGTGCACAATGGGAGCTTCTTTCTCTTCAGTGTCTCTGGGCGCTGCTCCTTGATCCAAAAAAAGAGAAGTGATGGCCTGTCCCTCTTTCTTCCCTCCCATGAGTACTTGAGATTTACATGGTTTTGTTTGCTTCACTGAGAAATGGAAAAAAGACTAAAGACCAGGTGCTCACAACAGCATACCTTTTTTTCTGTTCTTATGAAAGGGTAATATTTACCTATAAAAGGATTTTATTTATTCACTGAGCAGAGGGTAGGAAAGACTTTGGAAGCAGAACATATAAAGTTAAATATGGTTTTGCAGAGGCAATCAAGAGGGGTTCTTAGGAGATAATTCTGAGGGATCAAAAGTCAGTTTAGCTCTTGGACACAACTTGGGTGTTCTTACTGACAAACGTTGTCACCTAATTCCTGTGAAGATTTCATCAGTGTTTCAAAGGACAGCAATAATCCCACTTAAAATGCTTTCTACAAAAACAGTTCTTTCACCAAGGAATTGATTCACTAGGAAAGTCTCATTCCTCTAACTAGCACCAAAAACCCAAGCTCATGCTCATCTCTGATATGTTTCTATAAAATATATATGAAACATGCATGCACTTATTAATTGTAGCTGTCCATGAATGCCAATCCAAGATTCATCTGTGTTTCTATTGGACCAAACAGGAAATCAAGGACTCTAAGAAAAATCTATGTCATACAACCACTACTGGGCAGCCTTTGGGGCCTGCCTAGGGTATTATATAAGCTTCAACACTTGAACATGAGCATGTTTAATGAACAAATTTCTTGTGAGAGTAAAATATTGAGAATATTCTTAATAAATATCATCCATATTTGGAGAATTCATTACACATTTTGACAGTACCTCACCAGGCCCTAATAAATATTTTATTCAATTACCTCTGCTTTGAAGCTCTAAGCAGTAAAAATATTTTTCTTAAATGACAGATGAAGAACCTAGTTTTGGTCACAGCATGATTCTGAGCTAGCTTGGCAAAATAGAAAGAGCATCAGCTACCACTGTGCACTGATGTGATCAAGAAGTTACAACTGATTTACAAGGTGAGTTAAAAGTTTGGGATGTGTTCCATATAGAAATGAAACGCCATCTCCAGGTGGGTGGTGAGGATTTGTTGGGAGCTTCCTTTTTTCTTGACCACATCAATCATTAGTAATTTGACTATTAATATTCAGTGACTCATCCACTTGGGAATACAAAACAAAAAAAATTTTTGGACGCTTTAGGAACAAGTGTGTGAATCTTGAAGTTCAGAGATGGACTGGCTATGCCAGATAAGTTTAAGAAATTACTTGTCCGCAGTTGTTTTCTATCCCGTCATCAACCCTAAGATGGATATATGAGGTTAGAGTAACTACTCATCAATGACTAGATGTTAGAAGACTTTCACCTGCACCTTTTCCTCCTCCTCTGCCCCACACATGCAGTAGGCTAGGGAAAAAAGCAAATAACAAGCAATCCTTCAGGCAAACAACCTCAGCCTTCCAGACTGCTGTAGGCTAGGAAAATAATCTTATATCAAGCAGGCAAACAGACCTTCTTGAGGAATCATCTTGGACTGGGAAAGAGACCATACCTTGCACCATAAAGCTATCTCTTAAATAGCTGGTAAAACCCCCATCTGTATATCAGCTGGCCTGGAGACAAACTGGGGAACAGGAGTGGGAAGTCTGAGAAAAGTAAATTATTCTTGGACCATCATTGCCTTTTAACTCACCAAGTTAAAAGCCTTTAGGATTTCCATGTTAACCCTGGTGTATGGACACTGTGGAATGCCACAAAGATGAGGAGCCTCCTTCTGAGCAAAGTAAGCTTCATTTTCAAAGCAGCGGTTTAGGTTCGCCTACACAGGAGTGAAATCATCAAACCAAGGTCAGTGATGTCATTCAGGACAGTCCTAGACCACAAGGCACAAGCCTGACTCACTTCTCAAAGTCTAGGAGTGTCTGGAAGTGCCCAAGGTGCTGTTTGAACTTCCTTCTAGAGGTGAATTTCAACCACAGATGTGAAAATGACTGAGGGTCAAATATACAGTGAAATGGATATTCTCGAAAGGGAAGGGAAGAGGGTGGAAAAGTAAAAAATAACACTGGCATACTGGAAAGCAGGGCACCAAAGGAAGCACACAAGATAGGGCAGAGAGCCTCCAGGACTCTAAGCTTTGAAGCTGACTATCCCAGGAAGGCCTGGCTCTCTTGCCTGTGTCTGGTAATCAGAGCTAAAATCTTTAGTGACAGAAATAAAATGGAAACACATACTCTTAGTTCTCAGCTGTACTTTCCCAAAGTTTGGCTCAGGATATCTAAAGCGGCAGGAGCCAAACCTTTATGGTTTTAGGCTTTTTAACCTGGGGCATACAAGCTGGGCAATGCTCTTGGTGAGGGTACAACAGATTGCACCACCCCATGTGCCACAAAATCATCTGGTGAGCTGCAGTGCAGTTTTCAGCGTCTCTCCTGCAGACATCCAAGATGATAACAGCAGAGGCTTCTTACTATGGCAATAAGTGTCTTAGGAATAGCAAAGGAGATGTAGGTACCATCTGCCTCTCTTTGTCTTAAGTTCAACCCAGTTACTATCTGCTCATCAGGATTGAAAAACTTTATTACACCCAAAAACAAAAACAAAGAATTAAAAACAAACAAACAATCCCCAACCCAAATAAAAAAACAATAAAACAAAACAAAACAAAAAACCCACCAAAAAACCCCAAAAACAAAAAACACAAACAAAAAACCCCAAACAAAAAACCAAACAAATAAAACAAACCCAAGAAGAGCAAAAATTCTCTCATGTTCAATCACTGAAGGTGGAACAAGAACAACCCTGGTACAAATATTTCAGTCAAATAAACAGAGGAATTCAGTAGATGCCTGGAAATCTATAGCCGAGTCTCATTTAGGAAACTGTAACAGCCTGCACAGTAGGCTTCAGCATAGTATTTTCATGTGACATCCTAACAACAAAAGCTGATGAAATTTCATATTGTTCACAGTGAAAAGAAAACACTGGTTCTTTTTCCACTGTCTTTACATTGGTTTAATCTTGCCCCGGTGTATTTTAACTTAAGCCAATTTGGGATGTTAACAGCATACAAATATGCTTTTCCTGTGAGCTGCCTGGGAAGGCTTTTTTTGAGCTGAAATTGTGTTAAGCTGATTACTTCTTTTAATTTCTCCTTAATAATTGAGCATTTTTAATTGTTTGAATCTTAACAGCTGATATAGCTGTTTAGAGAGTCAGGGGATGCAAATGAAGACTGAGAAATTATTTCAATATAAATGTCTGAACTCTATGCCATGGCAACAGCAATTTTTCATTAAATTATAGATTCCTCAGGGTTGCTTTTTCCATATTGACAAGATCATTTCATAGGGAGAGGAGGTAAGGGAAAAGAGAGATCTTACTGAAGAAACAGAATTGTTATGATGAGCAATTAACAACATATATCTCAGCATGTCACAGTGGGTCTTCTCTCTTCATTTCATGAAATAGACTGATTATAAAAATGCTTCCCATTTGAGTGCCACAACACTAATGCAGTTTGCATCAAGCTGCATTTTCCCTCAGGCTGAAAAATACTGACATTGACAGGAACACTGGATGTGTTGAACCTGCCATCAGCAGCCTGAAAAACCTCTGTCCCCACTATTGCTCACACATTCTAGTGAACGACCTGCTTGTGCAGATGGGGATATTTCAGCTCCAGTAAAGAGTCTGCTGTCACATGGATTCACACTCTTCCATTTCCCCATATATATATATATATATATATATATATATATATACATGCTGTTTTCTTAATGTAATCTCTTCTCTTTAAAATCCATGCAAACCAAACCCCAAAACCATCACACCAAAACAAGCCCAGGAGCCTGTAGAACATCCACAGGCACTTTAGGTAAATGATCCACAAGGAGTGGAAATAATGTAAAGGTATATTTACAGGACTTCATTACCTGCATTTGCAGATCACAAAAAAAATTATATTGGCAGAGCTGTGGAAAAATGTCTTGGTACCTACCAAGGCTTTATTGTTAGGTTTTGGGGGGGGGTTTGGGTTTTTCTTTTGTATTTTCATCGCTTATACAAACTGTGGTGTCTTCCCATCTATCACAGCACATGGACTCCTTCCTCTCATAACACTTGTGAGGAGTTAGTGTGGTGCCTTTTGTTGGTTTTGGTTGGGTTTGGATCGCTTTATTTGTTTGTTTTCTTTTAAAGCTTCCCATCAGCCTGACCTATTCAGAAATCTGGTAAAAATGCTAGAAAATGCTAGCAGAGTGATCTTGCCCCCACATTCGTTAGCTTTGTGATACATGTAATTCTTTCTTAAGAGCAACTGGGAGATAACTGCCTCCTGCTGCTAGCCAGCCCTGCACCAGCCATGGCAGAGCATTAGAGAAAATTGCAGAATCACAGCTGGCTACTGGTTAGTGAAACCCAATCTTCTGCTCTAATTTTGAGGAGAAGGAAGGCAGGACAATATGCTGCATTTTTTTCCTACAAATTCCTTCAAATTATACATAGAAAGGAAAATAACATAAATACTTGCAACATGTTTCTCTCTTCCCTGTGCTTTCCAAATGCAGTTTGTCCACATTTTCTAACCTATCATTCCACTAAAGCAGTTTATTAATGGTGTAAGGTTTACTGATATGCTTGGAAAGTACACACTTGTCACAGAACCAATTCCCCTCTGTGTTTTACATACAGTGGGTTAATTATTTCATTTGAAGGCTTGAAATTACTTTAGGGAGAAGTGCACAGAGGCTCAACTTCAGATGCAGTAGAGGCTTTGCCTCATTTTATAGGTAAATCATCCAGTACTTCAGCCTAACATAACGCCTGTTCAAAATGATCCATCTCACTTCTGCTTCAGGTTGTATTTGCTTTGTTATTTCTACAGAGTGACCTACAAAGTTTCTGGAAGCACCAAGTTTGGTAGTTATCTGCTCCAACAATCTCTAGGTATGTAAATGAGCTGTTTAGTACATAAACTGTTCTCAGGAAGATTCATTGGCTAGAGTTGTAAAAGAAGAGCAATAGAAAATATCTTCCGTTATTTAGACAGTAAAATTGGTAGATCTTTACTAAAGGATAGCTTCTAAAACCTGTTTGTCTAAGCATCCCGCTCACCCAGAGTTCAGGGGCTGCCTGTTGGCACTGCAGGTTGTATTTAATGCTTCAGAAAAGCAAGGAAAGGAAAAGCACAAACCTGTTCCCCTCTATAGATTTATTCATCATGGAGAGAAGCCACTGAAAATGGGGTGTGTTTTTCCCAAACTACTTTATATTCAAAACAACAGCCCTGTCTGCACTGGAAAATTCCACAGTATGTGGAGACCTGCAGAGAGACTGAATGAAGAGACTTAGAGTAAAAGGTATGTCTGAACTAGGATGAGTAAGGGTAACTATGCTCAGAATAAATCTCACTCAGATCTTCTGCAGTTCCTTCAGGAAAGTTAAAAAAAAAACCCAAAAAAATAACCCTACAAAAAAAGCCAGATTCTAAATTGCCTTGTATTCTAAAATTAATAGTATTTCCAAAAACGGAAAAACCATGCTTCTCCACCTGACACCTCCTTTCAGACTTTGCTATATAAGAAAATCGAATTTTAGAATGGAGAAGTTGCATGGTCTTAAACATTTTTGTGGTGGTCAGTGATGTCAGTGAAGGCTGATTGTGCTCAGCTCCCTCCAGTAAACAGTGGCTATGCTGAACAAAATGTGTACACAGATGCACACACCCCCACTTTGACAAAGATACAGCAGCTTCTTTGCCCTGTTCATCAGGTGTTCATAAACTCTTCAGTGTTAGCTCAAGCTGTATTACTGTGAAATCATAAGCAACCTGAGAAAGGCTTTTATATGAAAAGTGTGGGTATTCTGTACTCTGATGCTCTCTGTAATACACATTTAGCACAACACATGCACATAACACACTCACATAAACACAAACTGTCCATGCAGGAAACATGTTCACTGTGGCTACTCAGAAAACTCATTAAAAGCTACAAGGTGTGTTCAACTGGATCTAAATCTTTGTTCTTATAATTCAGGTGCTAGTAGAGCTGGGAAAGTACCCTGAGAGCTGTGAGAGCATTCAGGGAGCTAGACTGAAAGTTAACATAGCTTCCACTTTGCCTCTAGAATAGCCATGTTATAAAAATTTTACTCTTAAGAGCCTTTCCAGATGCAGCTAGATAATACTGAACTCTGTTTCCACTAAGAGATTTCGGAATTGTATTAGCTCACATGGAAATAATTTTTTAACTAGCTGGGAGTGGTTCTCTTACAGTTCCTGAAGCGGTTCCCCCCTGCTCCTATCCCCTCCTCTCTGGCTCATTTTAGGAGCTACACCCAGTGTGCAAAATGACCTCTGCACCTAAAGAGGCACAAACTATTTTGTGCATGGAAGGAAAGTAATATGGTCACTGACAGGCTAAAAGCACTGTAAGAGCCAAAGCCGAGCTTTGTACAGTTTTTACCTGACAAAAGCCAACAAGATTGATCTATTTTCATAGTGCTGTGATGACATACAATTACTTCAGCTTTGCAGGGTCGTTGAACATTATGACCAATGCAGCTTCCCGTATGATGATGTCAGAAACTGAGAAGTTTGGAAAAAGCTGGACTTCTATTTTCTTGAAGTCTATAAACTTGAAAGATCCTCTTCATATAGTCTGAAGGTCAGAAAAAACAGGATTATGTAAACATCAGTGATGGTGGAAGAAAATACAGTTGTATTTAGACATAACAGTAAAGATTTAGTGCTGCATACTGAGCCATCAAGATGTCTTTTCAGTTGAACTTTGTCTCTTGTTGCTTACCAGATTCACATTCTATTCACACACATACATGCCTATTCACATAATTTTTTTTCAACCATCAATCTGTATATATTTCCAAGGTATTAGACTCCAAAATATCACAGCAGTCAGGATAGCTTATAAAGATCAAGATACAGGCATGCAAGATGGGGAAAAGAGAGGCTGAGGAGGGAAACTAAAGTGAAGGACAGCAGCTGGATGACAGTCTCAATGCTGCAGAAAAAAAAAGTGAGTAAGGTGATCAGAGAGATTAATTATCTGCAATAAAATAAGTATATAGAATTATTGTCCAAATAAAAGACTACTCAGGTAGATAAGACTGTTTGGTTAGAAGAACAGAACAAAGGAAAAAGCACAAGGAAGAAAAAGGGAAGAAAATCGTCTCTTCGAGGCAGTTTTAAATATGCTGTTCTCTGCTTAGGATCTGGCTCATTATATGAAGCCAAATACCTCAAGGGACCACATCCACTTACCTTAGGATCTCCCTTCTCTCTGCTCTCCACCACTCCAGTGGAATCAGGTTTTCTACACTGATATTTTGTGCAATGTCTATATGAAGGACCATCACCCTGTGGCCATGGTCTCCCACATCTATATGTCACTATAAAAACAAACCCACCACCAAACGTAAGACATGCAGCAGACAGAGCCTACACAGACTCTGTGCTTGCCTTGTGTTATCTAAGGGCACTATGACCAACACCAAGCTGCAGCCACAGCACCAATTTACAGGTGTTTCTCCTGCTTAGATTCCCTCAAACAAGTTTCTATACACAAAACGGACACAAATGAACCAACTTAGTCTTCCTACATAAGCCACTTATTATTACTAATGTTACATATTTAGAAATAAGCCACCCCACTCTTTCAGTATGAATGGATGGATAGAGATATTCAGCCTGGTTATGTTATTAATAATTTAATCTGTATTTCAAACTGCATTAAATCTGCCCAATGCATAGCTTCTACTCAGAATTTAAATTGTCAAATTAGTTTATTGATTAACTTAATTTTCTGCTGAATACAGCATCTGCATTTTAAAATGAGGCTTCATTACTTCTGTGTTTTTGTTGTTTATCATTCACCAGGAAACTGACCCCAGAAATTTCATTATTCTGTATGAAGATAAAGCATCAATGGCTATTTTGCTCACAATCCTCAGAATGCAAATAGAGGAGCTGACATGGTGTTTTAATTGAATTTTATATGCCATTTGGAGTCGCTTCCATTTAAATACGACTTAAATGTGGGTGACAGTTTGAATATTACTACACTGTAAGTCAAGAAGACAAACCAGTCAACCACAGCCCCACTAACTATATAGATTTCCCATATTGCTAATGTAATTCCCTCCAGTTTGCACATCTCATAAGCAGTATTTTTGGAAGTAAACAACTGCAGGAAGAAAATGCCGGATTCAAAGAAGGCTTAACTTATTTCCATTAAAGGAATTGGCCATGTGAGATCTGGGGCCATGCTCTGGGGAGAGCAGAGCTGGCAAGTACAAGACCTTTGTTACATCTGGGCCCACTGGTTATTTCCCTGTGAGTTGCTAAAGCGTTTTTAGTTCCAAATCAAACAAATATGAGCTAGTGTGCCCTGCTGCCCTGAAACAGTACAAGCCAAAGACAAGGTGTATGGAGCATGACAGGTACACCACAGTTCCCCTAAATGAGGGGAGCCTGTGCTTCTCCTCATCAGACTGCTTTGATTCAAATAGTGATCATATGCAGTCTGTTGAAAAAACCAGGCAATTCTCATTATCACACACCAGGGAATCAGATGCCCTTTCAGAGCTATGTGTACTGGAACAACCTCTACTGTCAGTTTCTCTTTTTACCCTCTTTCCCTCCTTTTATTTTCAAAAACTTAATTTTTACTATTTACTTTAGTGTATGAAACAGCTGCTTCATAGTAAGACAAACTTGCCAAGTCTGAGGCATCGAAGCCTGACCCAAGTTTTGCAAGGTATGATTTATAGTTCCATTTTTCTTGCACAGTATGTGGAAAAGCCAAGAGTAAACAATCCTTTTAGATATCAGGAATCCAACAATCTTGTATCCTAGGATAGCCAGTGTGATGCAACTTGTCTAAATATATTTTTGTTAGGTTTTGGCAATACTGTTTCTCACCAGGCCTCATGTAAACCTGTAGAGATTATAGAGATATTCCCAATTCATTTAAGTGCTCCATATCATATAATTTGTTTATAGAATAGGCAGTTCACAAAAACTAGGGAATGCCAGCATTGCAACATAGGCAAAATATTTTTTAAAGAGAAATTTTTTTTCATTTATTTTTAAAATGAATCCTAGAAATAGAAACTCTCGTAATATTCACCTGATTTTAGAAATAGGGGGAGACATACTTATTTGGAGCAAATTTGCATAGCCACACAGTTTGGATTTTATTAGCTGGCTAGACATTTTTAAAAAGAGACAAGAAAAAGGGATTTTGCAAAAGCACTACCTTTTTGTTGTTGCTTTTATTTGTTTGTTTGTGGTTTGGGTTTTGGTTTTTGTGTAGCCAGAAGTATCACAAAACAATTCCTGCTAATTTGGTCCAAAAATATTGAATACATATTGCATTCTATTTTTGCATACAAGAAAATGGCTTATTTTGAAAACAAATTGACCAAAAAAAAAGAAAAAAATCAGCACCTCCAGTAAAAAAACACACATCATAAACCCAGGAGCTCAAGTCTGAAGCAGTGCTACTCAGATATTTATTGCACAATGCTACTGAGATATTTATTTCACAAAGGGCTGTACAATGCAGGAGTCACTCTCAGCCTCTACCAGTGTCAGACAACACTGATGTCAGTGGCTCATCACTCCAGTCTCCATGCTGAAACATGACCCTGCTTGTGACAAAAAAGTGAAAGCAAAGCTCACAGTGAAAATGAAAACAGAAAATTTACTGAGCTGAAAGTCGTTCTGCAAATACCTGGGCACGTACAGCATAAACAATTCTCCTGTGTCTGTGGTGTCCACTGCTCTGCTGAACACCCCAAGTGCAGCATCTTTCTCTAAGGGCTTTATCTGCAAAACTGTGTGGGACACCAAGCAAAGTTATCCTCTCCAGATTCCAAATCAGTTCAGTAGGAAATAATCTCTTAAAGCTCAGGTGTTGGTACTGATTTTAATGGCCTGTACTGTTGAATTTTGAAAGGTACACAATGTATGCTGTCCTCACCTTTTTACTTAGATGCATGTGGACCTCTTGAAAAGCAACGTGATTTTCAGTGTGGGTGGAAGAAGGTTTTATGCCACTGGAACAAAAATTTTCATGTCAAACTTTTCAAAGTAGAGATTCCAAAAGTGAGCCTGCATTGCCAAAAACAAGTAAAGGGATGACACCTGGAAGTCAGATATTTGGATTTGAATTAGGAGCAAGGAAAAGAGTAGCAGTTCCAGGAGAGTGAGCAGAGATTCATGGGGAGAAAAGTGTAAATTTGGTGTGTCTGTGTGGATGTTTGTAAACATTCTGTCATCTCAATTTAAAAAAAAAAAATTAAAAAAATATTATCAGCTTTTAGAAGACAGGGCTCTGTCTCTACAGCCACAAAGCAAAGACCTAGAAGGACAGAGCTGCACCAGGCAGGGCAGGTACACAGACCTGAGGTGGCTGTGTAGAGACTAAAGCCTGACTTATTTTTTTACTGATTTACAAGTTACACATTCAGGGCTTGACAACAGCAAATTCAAATAAGCGCTCTTGTAAACTAAGCACATTACAAGGCAGGATAACTTAAAAAAATACCATTTTCTCTACAATGAAAATCTACTTCTACAGTTAAAATTATTTTTTCTTAGGAACTGAGGTTTCATGGTGAAATAGAAGCAGCGGGATGGGGAGGAAATTTAAAATCTGGTCACTAGGGGAATTTGCTTTTAGGTCTTGTTTTTGACTGTTCATGACTAGGGTTTTACACCTTTCTCTGCCAAACATTTAGCAGGGAAGCTGGCACAGCTACAATAGGCACAGCCTGTCCATCTGAACCTGCAAGACATACCTGATGATAAAGCAGATGAAAAAACCTGTGTGCAAGACATGAGGTACTTGATAGGAAATAAAGGATGCTCTCACTCCTCACTGCACACAAACACACTTTGGATAATATTTGTAACAATAATCAGACTTTATTTAAGTCAAATTTATTAAGACAACTTCTTGGTCAGAAAAAGGTTAATTTCTATGGGAAAGATGGGTAGAGTATGGAAAAAAGTAAATGAGAGAAAAAAAATATTTAGTTAATTAAAAAAGAAAACGAGTAAAGACCAGGATCCGGAAACAGCAGTTTGTATCAACCTATTAAACTGATGGATAACAAGCTCCAGAGGGAGGAATTAAACAGGCTGAATGAGCCTTCAAGTCTCAGAAGAGAATTAAAAAGCATAATGTCTCATCTTGGGAAGATTGAACCTTTTTTTTTTGGTTTAGACAAAATAAAATTTATAGCTTTGTTTGGCAGCCATAACTATTTTTTTTAAAGACTAAAATAAACATTTAGATTCCATTTTTGCAGTTCTCATAGAAGCAAACTCTGTGTTTCAGCTGATGGGAATATTTCAAGAAATAATAGTGCCCTTCAACCTACAGGTACACAGACAAACATACAACTGCAAGATCAGCAGCTGCCCATTTTTCTCAGACTTCTGTAACCACAGTCATTTAAGCCATCCCACAGAACCACATAACCAAAATCTCTTAAAAAACCCGCAAACCCCAGACAACCAAGAAAAACAAAATTGCCCCAGAGAAAGATACAACCACTGATTAATTTTTCCTCCATTATATGGTGGCCTAAGTGTACAAAGTGTCCCAAATGCAGCCTGTCTGAACACAATTGACAAATATATCAATATTAGATCTCCTTAGGACATGACAGAAGGCAGCAGTGGCAGTAAACAAATGTTCTTGATTCAAGGCCCCTTTCAGCAGAACACTGTGAGGCAGACTTGGTGCAGATGAGAAGGCCAGTGCAATCAGACACACTTTGCTTTTCCTGAGCCAAATCACTGCTGAGAATTCATCAACAATCCATAACATGTTAAGAATGATGGAAATGATTCTATACCGTCTGTGATGTACAGGTGTCTTTAATTATATTTTCCAGGCATGAGAAACAGCAGTCATTGGCAGATAAAATAAGTAAGAAAAGAAAAGATAAGAACACCAGAACAACTGAAGTTTGGCAGCAAAGGACTCCAGTGTTCCCAAAGAAAGAGGCACATTTCTACGTAGTCAGTACTGCCTGGAGAAGTATCTCCTCTTCCATTTAGAGCAGGGTGGGTGGAAGGGTGAATGCCCTTTCACACAAACTTTTCCAGATGCCCCTAATTATCCCCCCAGATGTGAGGAATGCATCTTTCTGATGTGGAAAAGGATCAAAATCAGAAGGTTCTGTAAAAATCTCACTGAATTCTGCCACTGGATGTACAGATTTGGGCTTAAGTTTATAATTTCTAAAGAAAATATTTTGGTATTTACTTTTTATTAAGTATCTGGATAGCAAATAATAAACAAGATGTTATTAATAAGCAAGCACTATTTACAACATTTCCCTGAAGTAAGCCCCAAAATTAAAAATGCAGTTAACAGAAGGACCAAACATTTTTTAGTGATAAGGTAAAGCAGATTTTTCCATCAGCAACTTGAATGTGTTCCAGCTACAGAAATCAATAGCTTCAGAGGTCAACAATGCAGAGGTGCATAGGCTGAATCCTGAAGTGAAGAGGCAGCTAATGCTGGAAAAATGCCAAAGCTACATTGAAATTACTGGTAGCACCCTGACCTGACACAGCAAACAGAGGAGGGCATGTTGGTTAAGCTTTCAGTGAAATTGTCTGCAGTACTGGAAAAATGCAGAGCAGTAGCAGGAAAAGCAAGATATTATTAGCTCTTTCAGTAAAAATGGGTCCTGTCAGGGCAACAGAACTGCTACAGTTAGAAAAAGGAAGTATTGCTTTCCCTGGCTGATACCATCTGTGAGGAGGTGAACCCAGAAGTACTAGGTGAATAGGTAAGAATTTTTAGCTACAAAACCTACTGAAAACCAACTGGGTCAAAGAGCAGACAGTCTATCCTCATTTGAAAGAGTGTGGTCATTCAGGAAAATGGAAAACTGGAGGACAGTTACAAAATGGGCAGATGAAAATGGGGAATGGAAGCAATAGAAATTAGCAGAATTAGAGGGGGAGCAAGTCCCTGTTTTATTTTGGACTAAGCAGACAGAAAGGTGTGTCAGTGGCTGTTTTACACTGTGCAACTATGTTTTACAGTGCCCAGCAGAAGGGACTCTGCTGTCCTATCCATTTTGCACCAACCCCCTTGCTAGAAGGTTCTTTCGGCAACATAATTCCTGAGGCCAATTACAATTTCTGAGTGCCAAAACAACTATCCCTGTGGGATAGTAGAACCAAGCTGTTTAATTCCAGACAGGTCCCTTCCTTCCACTGAGAACATGGAGAAGGACAGTGGTGGCATTGTCCCTTTTCCCATGCCACAACAAAACACTGGCACCTATGTGCTGTGGCTTTCCTCAACAGCCAGCAGGACCCCATCCCTGGTCAGGGAGCCCAGCCTAGCACATTGTTGTGGTTTGAAAGCAAAATGAATGAGAGGCTCCAAGTCAGAGATATAATTTAATAAAAGGAAAGGTTAAAAGGTAAAAGTAAAATAAAATAAATGCAATAACACAAAGGATCACTGACAGTCAGAATACAACCTGAGCAGGATGGTGGAAGCAGTCCAGGTGAGGTGCTCTTCCTGAAGCAGTGATCCTGTAGAAAGCCCTGGTAGCCCTGCTCCTCTGGGAATCCAGTGGATAACTGCTCTTGCACTGTCCCACATACCAGCTTATATCCAAGTGAGAATGCTTGGCTCCTCCCCCTGGGCAGAGCATCTCACAATAGCATGAGGAGTGTGAAGTGAGTCCTTGATGGCCCATTAAACAGAGATAACCCCTGGAGGGAGTTACCTGTGACTCATGGGCCAGGCGTTAATGGGCCATTAGCAGAAGACACCTCAAAGGTTACTAGCAGAAGATACCCCAAAGGCCATTAGCAGAAGAGGCAGGGGGCTTGGGAAAAACACTAGCCCACCTGGTTTCAACAGTTCATGAAGATGGTGATAGAATAAATATTTTGTGTACATCCTACACTGCAACCCAGGACACATATGCACATAGTAACTGTGGAGCAGACAGTTCCTTACCCAAAAGTTGTCCAAGAACAAGGGGAAGGACTTGGCTGCTGTAAACAAAGAGCAATTCATGCTCTTTCTCTTAGCCACCACCTTTGCAGTTCCTCATGAGACCTACCTGGGGAACACAAATTTTCTCCTTTCAGCTGAGAACTTCCTCAAGCTCATGTCCCTCCAGCATGACTGGCTAAATGTCCCTCAAATTGTGAAGAAAGGAGGCCCCAGGAGGAGGACAGTGGTTATAGAGAGGCGCTCACTTTCACTGAAACAATCCATTTTGAATTCCTCTATTTTAAACAATCTATATTTTTAATCCAGCTGTGGAAAAAGGGGAGGAGTGATCATTCTGGACACAAACCAGTCACTCCTGCTGTGGAACATGTCTTCAATTAAGAATGAAGTGTAGGAGGAGATGCTTTTGCCATCTTTGTTAAACTGAGGAATAGCTTTGTCGAGCCATTGATTTCACCAGGATTTCCCCAGAGGACAGATAGTTAGCATCAGAAAGAGTGGGCCAGCCATGCAGGTAGTAACAATATTTATGGATGCTTCACAGATCAAAGCCACATTATACCAGGCACTGAGCTAACAAACCACAAAGCTCACCCAGTGAGCTGCTACTTGCACATGTGCAGGAGGACTGGCAAATACAGATGCCTGGGTGGAGCATTGGGAGTAGCAGATTTGCAGCTCTGAGTGTCCTCCTCCAGGTCTGTCAGTAAACACTGATCCCAGCCAGTGGGGCCAGCAAGGTGGCATGAGTCAATGAAACAAAAAATGCTTAGAGGGGAGGGTTTAGTAAAAATGTGTTCACAGAAAGGGTGGTCAATCTCAGGACCAGGCTGCCCAGGGAAGTGGTTGAGTCACCATCCCTGCAGGTATTTAAAAGATGTGTAGATGTGGTGCTCAGGGACCAAGGTTTAATGGTGAGCTTGGGAGTGCTGGGTTAACTATTGGACTTGATCACCTTAAAGATCTTTTCCAACCTAGTCCATTCTATGGTTTGCAGGATAAGCAGCACCCACAACATGCAATGGTTGGCTCATGATCAAATATTGAATTTGTCTTACTAGAGAAAAATTTAATCCACCTTAATTTCCTTTAAATACATACCAATACAACTCTTTCTTACCTTCACTTTTCTATTTTCAGCCAGCACTTAATGAATTCCTCTCCCCAACACATCCACCCTATCCTGACCCCTCTCTTTTCCCACTCCTCCTCACATCCCCCCCTGAGAAAAATATACTTTTAAAAAATATATATTGTAATAATGATTGAAATTTTCTTTCTGGTTCCCCCCACTAGTATGCATGAGAACTTCCTCAGAATGCAGCACCTTTCAGAATCTGGCATTGACCTCTACCAAACCACAGCACAATAGTTTGGCATTTACTTAATTGCTAAAAAGAAAATTTTTTCCTACATAATATGACAAAAGGTTTGCTCTGCTAATAAAAGAGACTGAACATTGTTTCTGAACAAGCAAAGTCTTATTTTTCTGACTCCTATTCTCAATATAACTAAACAGAGAAGTTAATATCATATTCCTAAGTAACATAGCTCTGCTAATGTAAATTATTTTTTGCAAACACTGTACAAGTTCTGATTAATGAATCAAATCTGTTCAACCTGCACCAGTGCACAACCCCATCGTACTTTATATGACCTTGAGGTGATTGACTGTATGTTCCTTTCCCCAAAGGGTATTTTGTGCTTTTTCACTTTCTTGTTCAACCTTCTCATATCCATGGACTGCAGTCAGTTGCAACAGTAACACCCAAAAAGGGAAAAAGAAAAAAACCCACACAGATGGCTTTTAGCTCATGCATCAGGACTCAAACCTTACTAAGAAGAAAACCTTCCTGAAGCAAAAGATCTTCATGTCAAAGAAGAAAATAATGTATTCTCCAGTCTAAGATGCAAAGTGGGAAGAAACATGGCACAGACAGTACCTGTTTGTCCTCCTGAAGCCTCCAAGCTCTCTGGTTATCTTCTCTGATCCTATTTTTGCTTTCCCTAGGGAAGGCAGTGCTTCATGTGTATTAAATTAATCACAGAGCTTTTACTGCACAAATGGGCATTGCTGCTAAAGTGCCTCTAGCAATGGTTTGAGGTAGGTGGCTGCATCCTGGCAACATTTTCAGAATTACCCTACTGGGTAGGAAAAGGGCAACATCCACTCGTTTTTCAGAGGCTGTCAGGAGACTATAGCACAATGCGACAGAAATTATCTTACACATATAGCACATCAGATATAAAAGCTAAGCTTTTACTGGGGACATTAGTATTCTCTACACCAAGCTTCTCTCAAGGCAATGTCACAAAGAGGTGGAAAAGGCCCTTGATTTGATTTCTACCCAAAAAGTCCAAGTCCAAGTGCCTTAAAAGAACAGGGTTTTTTTTTCCTACCAAAAAGTCATATTTAATTTGGAGAAAATAAGGTCACATGCATGACAGAGTTTACTTGGCATGAAATTTTTAAAATAAGCTGAGTGCAGTACCACCCATCTGCTAATCATGGTTACCTGAAGAGCAATATATATTCTGGGTCTGACTTGCTGTAGAAGACCCAAGGCTGACAGGATTGCCTGGCACTTTTCAAATGCATGTAACTGTACTGAACTTTTCCATGTTTCACAAAACTACATTTATTTGAGTGATCCAGCCAAAACAGTTCAGCAATCTTTGGAAAAGTGCGAAAGAATACCACTCCTGCCTTGCTGCATTCCCTTCTGGGAGAAGGGAGGGGAGCAGCCACGCTGGTACTGCACAGCCAGTGCAGCAATACAAATTTAACTCAGTTCAGGAATGGGCCCAAGATCATATTTCCATTTGATCAGCCAAGGCATATGGATTTTATGCTTGCTACAGTTAGAAAGACAACGACTTGAGCTGATAGTAAAATAAGTGGTCAAAATCCTAATCCCTCAACATTTTGAAAGAGATTTGAAATGCTAGTATGAGTTCATACTGTGTCAGCACTCTGCATTACATGGCTGAGGCATTTTTGATCTAGAGACTGTGAAATCCAACCTGCTGCCAAAACACAGACCCATGCTGCACCCCTACTGCTATTGCTCTTAGAAATATCTTATCTATTTCTGGCTCAGAAAGCTGGGAAAGGAAGGCCTAAGGAGCTTTTGTTCAAACCTCACTGTCCATCAGCCTGTTCTTTTTCTGGGTGCCCACACACTCAAGAAATTGATACAGAGAAGTGAGCTGTGCAGTTCCTCTCAACCTCCAGAGCTCCTTGCTAAACTGAAATTATATTTGATGAGAATTTCATTAAGAGGCTAGAATAAATGCACACAATCACCATGCAAGGTGCCCACAAGAAGTGCCTCAGTTTCCTTCCAGATAATCTCAGGCAAAAACATTTTCTAGAGCACAAGGAGAGCCAAATTCACCCAAGGTGAGTTTGGCTGAAGGACTTCAAAAATGAACATGGGTCCGTCTGCTGTTCTGTCCTCCCCTCCCCAGGCTCCAATACATTGCCAGCTGGGCTCAAAACACTACAGTGATATTTTCTTGGCAAGGCTCTTTATAACATGTTTAAGAAAACTAATTATTAGAAACACAGCCCACCTGCTGCATATGTTCTTCACTCCAAAATGAGCTGAGGTATCAGACAGAAGGGAAATAACAGTAGGATCAACTATTGATTTGCAGGTTAAGAACAGCCTCATAAAACCAAGGCAAATAACACTATCATGGATAATTATATGAATTTGGTGCACCCCAGTAAAAACTACAAGAACAGGTGAGCTGCAATCTTCCTTAAAATTTGTTTCCCACTGAAATAAAAGCATTAGATTTAAGAATGGCAGTTTAAAATAAAGGCAAGAATTTGTTTCCAGCTGGTACAATCATTTAATAAAATGACTGTTGTGCCTCCAGGAAAAATATTCTTCTTTCCTTGGCAACAAACATGATTACCCTTGGTTTTGGACCACCAGTTAAGTTCGTCCACAAAGTGTTCTCACTCTAAGTACATGACATTGAAAAAGAATTGTTTGCCATATGGAATATAAGAATTTTTAAAAAGCATCCCAGAATGTGCAAATGATTTGGGGGAAACATAAAAAAGTCTAGCAGAAGGTTGAAATCACTATTATAATTATTCACCTAATGTTTTAATAATAAGAAAAAGAAAACCAGTCTTTCCTTTCAACCAAATCTAAACTCCATACTTTGTAGGTGTTAAAATTAGCACCTTCAAGCTGCAGGGAGAAAAGGAGAAGAGACAGCTTCCAAACAGCACTAGACCGGATGCAAATACTACCTGGAGCTGTAGTTAATTATCTTGCTGATGTTAATTGGCCTTGTTTGTCAACAGCCAAAGAAGAATGAGGGGCTAGGTGCTGCAGAAGGGTTAGTGTAGCACGGTTTTAAGACTGCTTCCTTTAAAGATATCATTTACTTAATGTATGATAACTATTTCTCTTCTCCAGGCTCCAGAGCAAATATTTGAGTAATAAAAACAATAGTGATTATATTGTTCCTTTTTTTTTTATTTTCCTAAAGCACAAATAACAGAAGAGAGAGGAATAAAGATGTTTATGGCAGAACTGTCCCAGTGGTACAGTACATTTTTTAACATTTTGATGAAGCCGTTTGTTTCGGCAAAATAGCTGCATGTTTATGAAACAAGGTTATTTTGTACATTAAGCCTGGAGCTGACATGTATTGTTTCCAAGCAGCAATTTGAATGGTATAAAGAACACACTTTATTTTTCTGTTCCAATGTGTACTGCTTCTAAAAATGAAAAATAAAATAGGGAGAGATACATCTGATGGCATTTCTTAGAAATTCAGTCAGCAGCAGCTTCATAATCCCCAGCGTGCAGTGAGGTGATCATAGCTCAAGCACACATTCCTAACAAAGGGAACAAAAATGTACAAGGAGGATGGGAATAGCTGTAGGTGCTGCAATTCAATGAAAGAAGAAGCTCATGTGATTAAACAAGACCAAATGCAAGGTCCTGCATCTGAGTTGGGGTAGTCCCAAGCACAAATCAGGCCTGGTGGAGAACGGATTGAGAGCACTCCTGAGGAGAAGGACTTGGGACTGCTGGTGAATGAAAGGCTGACAATGTGTTCTTGCAGTCCAGAAAGCAAATTTTGTCCTAGGCTGCATCAAAAGCAGACCAGCCAGCAGGGTGATAGAGGGGCTCGTCCCTCACTACTTTACTCTGGTGACACCCCACCCAGAGTGCTGCATATCCAGCTTTGGGGTCCCCCAGCACAGGAAGAATATGGACCTGTTGGAGCAGGTACAGGAGGACCACAGAAATGATCAGATGGATGAAGCACCACTGCTATGAGTAAACACTGAAAGGGCTAGGGTTTTTCAGTTTGGAAAAGAGAAGGTTCTGGAGAGACCTTTTTGTGGTCTTTCAATACCTAAAGTGGACCTAAAAGGAAGATGAGGACAAATTTTTTAGTGGGGTCTGTTACATTGGGTCAAAGATGAATGGGTTTAAAGTATAAGAGGGTAGATTTAGAGTAGATATAAGTAAAAAAAAAATAAAAAAAAAAATTTAAAAAAAAGAAGAAGAAGAAGAATAGGTGTTAAACACTGGAAGAGGTTTCCCAGAGAAGCTGTGGATGCCCCCCAAGGACAAGTTGGACAGGACTCTGAGCAACTTGACCTAGCTGAAGATGTCCCTGCTCATTGCACAGGGTTGGCCTGGATGAAACAACCCAAATGAATTCTGTGAAGAAATTCATAGTCCTCAGCAAAAGCATTCATCTCTCCATTAGAAGGAATATCGCAGGAATGTAAAAAGCGGTGGGAAATAAAAAATTCAGGAAATTTTGTTACCTTGTAGAACTGCACAGTAAAGTGGCAGGTCTACAACACAAAGATGTACTCAAACCCCAGATATCTATTACTGACTGCAACTTTACTGGGGGAAAAACCAATATTGTGCTGCTCCCTGTCTGACTTTGTGTTCAGAAAGCCTCTTTAGAATAGAACTGGCCAAATGGGAAGTAACACTTTAGCATGAATAAATTATTCCACGGGAAAGTAGTCATTTTGTCTAAATTCAAAGGAAATTACATAAAAATTGAGATTTTAATAGAGGTAAAGATATTTCCTTTTGACACTTAAGCTCCTTAGTATAAGTGACATTATGACTGTGGGGGAGTCACAACCAATTGTGCTTCTTTCTCGGGTCAGTCTTTCCCAGGGAGCTCCAAATCAAAATGGACAAAAAATATAAATGGGGATATAACATCCAAACATAGGACTAGACTGTAATACTTTCACTCACATTAAAGAATAATTTCTTACTTGAATAATCCCACTGATGTCAGGACTGCTGGTGAAATAAAGGACCTTTTTTCCCAAAAAACCCCAATGAATCAATCACAGACAAGGCAAATATCCTGTGCAACCTGTGATTTGAATTTATTTATTTGATGGCCTTACTTGTTTGCTACTTTCATTTTCATCATAGCCCCTAAAGATTCCACTCTGTATTTACTTTGGCTAACCTCAGTCAAAAGTCTGAGGTTTCATCCCTTTCTAATCTTTCACAAAGTAATGAGGTTCAGCTGTTCAGATCTGTTTTCCAGAGTTTTGGTAGTCCTCCCTCTACAAAGTCTCTTCTGAGTGTGATTGAGGAGAAATAATTGGAATTAAATAACTTCACGGAAACAATTTTTTTGCTTAGCTACAACTCATAATCCTCTTTAAAGAAGGCACAATAAGAAAACACAATCGCTTCATGAGAGAGTAATAGTGAAATTTAGCATTTGCAAGTAACTTTGCAGAGATTCTGGCATCCACCAAGTGTCTAATTCATCATAGGTTTAGAGCTGCTCCATAGCTTTAATCATCTACAGCTTTGTATGTCCTGTCTTTGATAGGGTTTTCCAGTCCAAGCCAGTGGCCCTTCTGGAGAACAACTACTCTCTTCCAACAGCTTTCTTCTCTCACAGTTGCATGGACTTGATGCTCACAACAGCACCAGACTTTCAGTTCTTGAAACCAAACCTCCCTCTTTATGTGCCAGACACAGCTCCAGCCTGCTCCCTACCTGGCCTGGAGGCACATGAAACTCCTCACAGTCATAATCCCGGTCTTTAAAACATTCTTTGTGCTTGCACGTGGGAGAGAGAAACACAAGCAAGTAGTGAGGCCACTATGACAACTCAAATCCTGGCCTCTGCTGCTGAGTTACCAACCAATTTCTAAATGAGTGCTGCTTGGGAAGGACCTTTGTTCATTGGGAAGTGGGTATCACCTGTCTGTTTCACAGGAGTCAGTGACTCTAACATGGCAAGCGAGCTACTATAGCTGACATCCATCAAATTCTAACCTGGAACATAGAGAGCTTTTCACATCTAAATTGCTTTTCCTCTGTTGGTCATGATTTACTGCAATCAACACTCTTTTAGGGTAAGATTCCAGCTTTGCTGATATCAGGGGTAATGGAGCAGAGATTTCACCTTCAGTTCACTGAATTGCAGAATATTCAGGTTTGGAGGGGACCTCCCAAGGGTCAGCAGGCCCAGTCCCCTGTTCAGAGAAGGGTCAGCTTTGAAGTCAGAGCTTGGTCAGCATAAAATCTTGGCTGTACTAGGAGAAAAATGGATTGCTTTTTCTTCCCAGAAGAGGTTTCCAAATTAAGGCATTAACCTTTTATAATTTTACATATATCTATATATAAAAATATTCTCAGTTTCTACTCTTAGGTGTAGAGCACCTTTTATGCCAAAACCACTGATCTTTTCATTGCAGTACAGCCACGTGAAATGAAATTGCTACAGCCTGTTTTTTGCACACTCTCCTGCTCCCAGCACTCCTTCAGAAGCTGCTTTTTGCCTCCAGCCCTCAGCAACGGAGATTTTGCCTCTCTGCCTGCCCACAGCTGACTTCCTTTTCTGTTCCTTGGGCCCAACGCCCAGCTTCTGCCCTTTCTCCCCCCGGGGTGCAGCCACATCACCACAGAGTATGAACTAAGAGCAGATTTATTAGGCTGGCCTTTGCTCTGCTCCAAATTCCACTTTTAATATTCCTGAATCTCATTAGCGAGCACACGTGGCCAGCCGAGAAGCAAAAGAAAAGGCAGAGATCACTCAGAGCTCCCATTAACAGACATTTTAAAATTTTGCTTTAAGTATAGATATGAGTGGGAGACTAAGGCATTTTATCTGTGCCTAAAGAAGTCAGTGGCAAAATTTGCCAACTCTAATCTATGCAGCATACAGGTCTGTTATCTGCTGCAAAATGCAAGATAAAACAAACAGCCCCCAGCAGAAACTCTGTGAAGAAACCCTCCAGTCAAATGTGTCATGAGAAATACAGCAAGGAAAGGTTTTCCCCAGATGAGAGGAAGGACAGAAGTGTAGAAAACAGAGGTTACACTTCCTTTTTTGGGAATGGTTCACTGTGGTTTTAAAGAACAAAAAATGTGGTGTGTCAGCCACTGGCAGAGGAAAATGGTAAGTTGTACTATTTTCAGCGATATTTCTAAACCTTTGTTTAGTTTGGCTTCTTCCCCAATCAGGTTACTCCTTAACCTCCTGTCCTCAGCAATGCTACTCTCTCCTCCTTCAGTGCTAGGCAGCAAAGCCCTTAAAGCAGAAGGCATCCTGGGGGGAGGAGTATAACACACTCAGAAACAAGAGTTCATTTAAAAGACACCCAAAGCTCAGGCTGAGTCCTGCTGTCTGCCTGCACTTGAGGAATCTCTTCTGATAGTAGGGCTGCCTGTACTTATGTGTACAAAATGCTGGGGTTTTCTCATAAGGGTTGCAAGGTGATGCCATATTTACTTTAACTGAATTTTGAATACTGAGTCCACTTATCCTATCCCTACACATCCCATTCCCACATCCCTGAATTCTTGTACTCACAATCTTGGAAAGGAGATTTTTTTGAAAATACTATCGCTTGTACTGCACGCACAAAATTTACTGTCCTTGGAAGTTACAGCCAATTTCAGCCTCAAGGCTAAACAAACCAACCTCTTTGTAGGAAAATAAATGGGAAAAATGCAACATAAAAATGTTACAGAAAATCGGCATTCTCTTGTGCTCTTCCCTGTCAGACACACTCTTCTCTGGCTTTAACCATGTGCTTAGACTTTGATGACACGAAAGGGAAGAATTCCTGCTGCTTCTTCTCACATGTCAATAGCATTAGTAACATCACTGTCTCATCACTGTCTATAATCTTGTCTTGCTGATGACACCAGATGCCAATTTTATACAAGCTTTCAGTTAACATTTTATACACCACAAAGCCCATAGGTTATATTTTGAATCCAATATGCACACACATTCTCTATAAATTATTTTATCTGCTTTTATGGCAGTGTTGGGGCTATCTATATCTAATAAGCAAAGAAAACAGTGTTAGAAATTAGCCACGTGTAAACACAGTGAAACCCACAATAGGACTTCAACATTAAAAATGCTCCTATTACCATCTTCAGCTTCTGATGTTTGACTTTCTTCTGGAGCTCTTCTTCTCTCCAGCTTACATGACCTGCTTGAAGTCTTGGCTTATAAGACAAGCCTCCACCCCTCCAGTTGTAAACCTAAACCTCAGAGTGCCAGGCACCTGGGGGTGCCTACATCTCCACCGTTCCTATGGGAACCTGTTCTGAGAGTTTCAGTGATGCTGAGGAGAGAGTTCAGTTCTGCACAGCAGGTTTGGCTTTTCCTGTAGCAGGCCGCCACCTAAGGCAGGGGTCCCACTTCCCCAGCCTCAAACTCCAATTTCCTGCTCTTGGGGCTAAAAAAACGTCTGAAGACACAAGGACCTTCAAATGCTGAGACCCTTCCCACTAGTGTAACTCCCTGCTCACTGCAGAAGCAAAGGAATACAGCAAGGAAATAGCCATTATGAAGGCAGTAAGCCTTTAGACTGAGTTAACATTACCCATTAAGTGCACTCTCAACCCCTCGTGGACTCACTTCCCTCAGTCAAGGTCTCTAGCCCAGGAGTTTTCACCCCAGCCCAGCACTGTTATGCTTGGTTTTCTCTGCAGTGTAGTTCTATGGTGTAAAATAGGGAATACATTTTTTCCTTTGTATTTAGGCAGAAGAAAAGACAATTAATAAAGGTGGACAACAAACTTACTTGGATGCTTACTGCTCTCAGTGCCTATGAACCTGTCCTTGTTGCTCAATTCCCTTTATCTGCTCAGTTTGATATCTAGATCTCATTTTGAAGGTTTTGTACATTGACCATTTATTCCAATCTCTTCTTAATCTGCTTGTGGCTCCTTTGTTTAGCCTAAGCTTTCCCCATGTCATTTTTCTCACTAGAACTGGTTTCCTCAGTTTCTGCAGAGTGCTCTCCTGGCATCCAGGAGACACAATGCCATCTGCCTGCAGTGACAAAGATGTGAAGGGGCCTTCATTGCTCCATCAATAAACCTCAGGAGTGTCCTGTGCCCTGCAGGACCTCCAAAAAAGTTCCATATAGCTGGTATCCCAAACAAGTCACATCTGACGCTGCCTCCCACAGAGCCTGATGTGAGTCAGCTCTGTGTGATGAGTGCTGGAGGCTGGGTAAGGCCTGCACTGTCACAGCCATGCAGTGTGCCCAGGACTGCCGTGTCAGAGGGACAACCTGCAATGGCCACACCTGTCTGTCTGTCTGTCTGAAAAATACCATACCAGTTCTAGTTAGGCAGTACTTTCCAGGTAGAAATAAGAGATCTTTGTGAGGTAAAGGCTGCCAAAAGAATACATACAGGCTGTATTCCAGTGATGGATAAAAAAAGGATAGCTTTCATCAAGACCAGGAGTAATAATTCTCCAAGCGGGAGGTGATTCTGCTTTCTGAACAAGCTGTCTGTCTCACGGGATCTTTGGGAAGGAAGCCATGTTGATGATGATGATGGACATGCATCAAGCTATCCCTGAAAAGCAGCAGGAAGGGAAACACCACCAGTTGGATGCGGAGAAGGATGTCTTGAACATCCAAAAGGATTGTGTAAAAAATACCACTACAACTTCCATGGGACACAACCTTGAGGCATGAACAAAGTTGAGCCCCACGCATCCTTTACCTGTCCTTTACCACAAACACATCCTGAATAAACTGAGGACATGGCTGAACTTTCTGAAGTCACAAGACTATGGCTACATCTACAATGTGGAGAACAGAGAATACATCTGTTGATCAGACAGATTACTGCACATGTGGTCTAACTGGGGGTATTGCATATGAAAAAAGATGCCAGCCAGAAAGGTAGGCACTAGAGGGCTGATGATACAGAACTGCTGCAATCAGCACTACAAGGAATAAATAATCCATGATGACCAGCAAAACTTCAGAGTCTGACAGAAAAAAATTATAATGGTTATTAATAATTGAGGCCATTCTCAAAGTGCCCTGGAGCACTACATGTATTCCCTCAAGGACCGTGACAAAGTGTGGCAGTGATCCTGTCCTGCACATCTGAGGCAGTGACTGGCTGATAATCTGCAAGAGACCAGTGCTGGCGCCAGGGTTATCAAGTCAAGTCTCAAAGATAAGGCAGCCAACTGGCCCTGCAGCAACCACTGAAAGGCTGCTGCTCTCTGCAGTGTGTTTGCCTTTCTGCCTGCTGCCTCCTCCTTCTCCCCTTCTCCTGGAGCTCCCTCCAGGGTGGAGGGTGACAGGCGGGATGTGGCAGGTGCAGGCACAGTTCCAGGGAGTGCCAGCATCACTGCTTAGTGTCACCCCATGCAGTGCACAGCATGGGTGGCCCTGGTGCTGATGAGGTGCCTCGGAAGCTCCTCACATGGACATATGTGGGGCAACAGCACAGCCATGGCCACACCTTTCCCATAGTCCTGCATCTTTGCCTGGCTCAGTTCAGCAAGAACCCCATATCTTCATTTGCTCAGTCAGTCTCCCTACTCAGCCCAGCTCTCTAAATAGGCTCATTCCATAAGCACTCACTGACATATTGCAGTGGGAAGGGCACATCCCCGCCTGTCACAACTGACAGGTAGCATATTACACAGAATAAGGTCTGAAGTCCAGGCTCAGTGGAAATCTGCAGGGCAACTCACATATTTACATTATATCCAAACTCAGTTTTCTTCTTTTCTGTCACCCTTTATTAATTCTTCCCTGGTTTTACTGCTTTGTGTTGTACATTTTTTTCAGGAAAGTGACACGTGAGGGGTTTTTTCACCACAAAGGGCCATTGTTATTCCAACTATCAGCTTTTCCCTGTGTGCCCCAACACCCTCTCACAGCACTGTCATTATCAAACAGCAATAGCATTTCAGGACCCACGTACAGACAATATATACTAACAGATTTAATGGTCTTAACTAGCAAAAAGTCAAAGGTTTCCCCACCCACCCACCTTTTTTGCTATTTGTTCCATTTGGTATCCAAATGTCAGCATTTATTGTCTGCAAAATGACTGCTGAACCAATGATTATGGTGTGGCGCATTTCCTTTGAGTGACAGTGTCTGCACAATGACTTTTCTCCAACACACTCGGCAGTCAGCATTAAATATTCTTGGCATGCAGCCTGAATAACAACACACATACTGAGACCTGCCAGCATTGGAAAGTCCCTAAGTCCCAGGAGCTAAGATTAATTGCTAGCTATTCTTAAAATTTTCTCACCACTCCACCCAGTTTCTTGGGTCTTCCCACCCACTACAGTCTTACAACTGCCTTTCTGGAGTTTCATAAACCTTCCCGAGACAGTTTCGGATGAGTGGAGAGCACTTAAACTCCCCCTTGAACTGACTGATTTCCATGCCAACAGTGCTTTCCTTGACTTTACGGGGGGAGTCTCGATGGGGTAAAGTTTTGCTCCCCTCTGTTACCACTTCTGAATTTTCCCACAATAATTTGTTTCTGAAACAGAGAATGGAAAAATATGACCTTTATGAAAAAGGCGGCAAAAAGATCTCCTGTAACCTGCTTAATCCCTCTTTTAAACCAGGGTATGAAGGCAAGTCCTGTGAGATGTTAAGCATCATTTACTTCCATTAAGCACAGATGCGGTGAGGGCATTTGTAGTAGACTACAGCCTCAGAACTTCTCATTACTAAGCCCAAGTTTGTGCTAGTGGTGGAAAAACACAGACAGAATTATAATATCACCTATTTCTAAGCATAGATCAGCCTTTTGCTTAGGTCACATTGCTCTCTGAACAAGAGGAAGGTTTCACAATCATGAATCACAACCCCCTTTTCACCAAGGACTCCAAATATGATGAGAAATGGGAGAAACAACCACATGGGAAATGAGAAAGTCCCTCCTCTGGCATTTCCAACTAAAAGGAAAGCAGGAGTTATGAAAAACTTTCACATACTGTTCACTTTGGCTTTTTACCCACAGTGGTTATGATCAGCTTTGAAAACGCACCAAAGTTTTTGATCAAAGTTTTCTGGATAAGACAACTTGGCCTATTAAAGTAGATTGGCATTTTTTTTTAATGAAAGGTGTGGGTTTCCCTTAAACAGATGCCTGTAAAGGCATCCAGTTCCTGAAGGCTCAAGTATCCTGGTTGAACCAGTTTTAGTGAATGAGTCAGTTCTCTGATAGAATTTACAAAGAAAAATGCAGCTCATTTTCTTCTTTCACAAGTTTCTCTCCACTGCTTCTTGCTAGTTCACCTGCTATCATATTTAGGACTGAGTTAGGAACTCTAACAGAAGCTTTATATTACTCACCAAAAAAGACTGTTATGTTGCCTGTTTCTATTTCAGACCTTTGGCTTCAACCCCAGGCTTTCAACTATTAGAGAAAGCAATGCCAGACTTTTGTTTTCCTGTTAGCTTT
>VWZU01016623.1:332321-461950 GCA_013397095.1 Sterrhoptilus dennistouni | reverse complement strand
CTGGGATTTTTTTTTTTTTTTTTTTCCATAGGTGCCCAAGAAGCGCTGGCAAAACATTTTAAGTAGCTGCCCATGCAAAACGTATTTCCTAGCTATCCTGTGTGTATATAATTTCAACAGCCTGACTGCAATACTTCTAATTGCATTTGTTTCTCCATATAACTTGAGCATCTACACCTGAAAAAACTCTCAAAATCAAACAAGGAAGCAGACATCATCAAGCGAACCTCCAAGCAACTTTTCCAGCACAGTTTCCATAATGGCCTATGTACGCAAGCAGATCTACATCTTTATTGTTTTACTATCTGATTAAAATACAATGCTTTTTAAAAGCAACTGCTCGCAGGTAAAGAGACACAGCCACCCTAACCCTCATTCAGGCTTGGTTTATACTAGGTGGTATTTTGAATACACTGTCCAAAAAAAAAAAAAAAAGTACCAGATCTCCCAACCTGCAACACTTCAAGTTATTGGATTATAAACTACTAAATTTACTAAAAGGAATTCCAGTCACAAGATATTTTTTCAGCATAAATATTGAAGAAACTGGATGTTGATGAACTTATTTCTTTTAAAGTTCAGTCATCAAGGTTAAGGTAAAGAAACAGATTTTTTTTTTTTTTTTCAATTATTCATGAATATTATGAGAAATTTTACCTATGGACCTTCTCTATAAAGTACTAGTGAGAATCACTTAGGAAATAGTCAGGGCTTGGAAGGCAATGAGGTTGAAATGCAGCAGTAAAAAAAAATAATTCAAATCGTCAAAACCCAAGAGTGTAAATTTTAGAAACAAACATCTCAAATATTAGTGATGAAATGATGGTACCAAAGTACCATACTGATTCAAACTACTGGGCACATTTTGGAAGTGGAACATATTTTGGTAGCAAAGTGATGAAACAGACCAAGACTAAAAACTAGCATTTTGTGGAGAGCTCTCCCATCAGCTACCTGCTAATTGGCCTGATGTGTTTCAAAAGCTTTTGATATTTTGGGAGTTCCATCTTTGCTCACTGCAGTGATTCCAATGACACCCTCTGGCAGGGGTTAAAAATATGGGACACAAGAAGCTTCCAGTTCTCTCCTTACCCATCCTCACACACACTCTCACACTATAATATATATATGTACAGCCAGCACTAGGCACCATACATTTAAGTCTGTATTTCACACTTCCTTAAGGCAGAAGTTCCCTACTTGCTGCCTTGCTCTTGCTCAGTGGATGAGGAAAGTTGGGAAGCCCAGCAGCTGCTCTGGTAGCGCTGTGGATGGAGCCATTTTTCTGGGAAAGGTCTCTCTCTTTCTGGGGAATATCTGAGTGTGTTTGATCAAGGGGACTTGGTTTCTGGGAAGGACTCTTCCAGACATCTGGCTCTCCAAAAGCAGGGAAGACTCAATCAAAGCCTGGGGCATTATGGACTCATGTTGCACTGACAAGAAAAAAATGGGCCTGGTGGCAGTCCACGCCAGAGAAATGGCTATTACATGGATCAATGCATTTCAATTTAGTATTTGAAAAATAAAAGGGCAAAAATTATCTCTTTTTTAGTAGTTTTCGGTTTAGTGGCCATTACTGTCCCTTTTAATAAGCACACCACAAATGTTTTCAGACCCACAGAGTACATGAGCAGTGCCATGAAATGTGCAACACTGAGTGCTCTCAAAATAGAGCTATTGAAATGGCACATGAGTTCAGGAAACTTATGACCACCTCTGCAAGAGAGGATGGACACAACCTTCCTAACAGAATAATACAAAGATGTAAAAGCAACTCACTACCCGTAACTTAAGAGCATACTAATGTAAAGGACAAAAGATTTTTCCTCATATTAAAAAATAAGGAATGTTACAATTACAAGCAAGGTTTTCTCCCTGTTTCGGTTGTTTGTAAGTGCTACAATGTGAAAAGAAAATATGAGACCTTAGAGTCACTTATCCTCTGGCTCTGTTTTTTCTCTAATTAATTAAATGAGTGGAAAGTGGGAGTTCAGGGCCCATGGATCAGCATCACCACAATGCATTTCAAAACTGCTCTGTGAGGACAACTCCAAAAGCCAATCACAGGATACTTATTAAAGAGGCCTTCTGATGTAGCCCTATATAGCAAAAAAACCTGCTGGATGCCCCAAATTACTCAGTTACACCTCATTAAATTATATCAGTTTTTGTTGCCAGCATATTCTCCATGCAGCCCAATGGCTTTGTAACTGAAGCTGTTGGAAACCTGTTTAATTGCTCAATTGGGTTTTTTAAAACTTCTTAGGCAATGGGTAGAATACTGTAATTTGTTAGAAAATACTTTAAAATTGAAGAAAAGGGGAAAAAATAAAAAAAGCACAAATCAGAAAATCAATGCTGTTACATTAAGGTTTTTACTAGGTTTCTTTAAGCTACATTTGCTTTCATGTTCCTGACCAAAGAGCTCTCGGGTAAGGAAACATTCATAAGTTGTTTCCTGAACAAGTCTCCTCAATTACTGTGCTGCCACTGCAAATCAAACACTTACAGAATTCTTTCGAAGGGCAGCAGCAGCATTAGCACAGCAACTGGGGTGGTCTTGCTACTTTAAACCTCTTTGAAAATTCACAGCCTGCAATCGTCTCACATGCCAGTGTCCACTCTGGCTTGGAGGCAGAGGGGGAAAACACTTTGGAGAGGCCTATTAAATAAATCCTGTTTTCACAACACTAAAATCCAAATCCCTAATAGTTTTGATTCAGTGAAGCAGTGCTCCCAAACAGCTCCCTTTGTTTTCAATCACTTTTATAACTGTCTCAAACTAAAAAGCCAGACCAGAATACCTGTCTGTGTGTGTACACACATATAAATTACCTCAACAGACCAATTTTTTAGGACTTCTTGTCAGCATGGAGTAATTTTTTATTTTTAATGTTTCAAGAAAATTAATCTGACTCCAAAAATAGATTTGAATCAATTTGCTCCTCCACACTTGACAACACTCCTTTGTTAGCAATTCTGTATTACTGGGAAGACATACATCACTTAATGAAAAACACAGACAATAAAGGCCTTGGAGTTGTGCTGCTGCAGATCCATTATCAGTCAAACACTCCTGTGCTTATTCCAGTTGAAAGGAGGAAAAATAATCTCTAGTTCCTCTTCATTGCAAACTCCAAATAAATTTTTTATATATTAAAAAAAAAAAAAGGAACTTTAGGGCCAAAAGGAAAATTATTTTAAGTGGATGGGCACCAGACACAATGCATTCCATTCAGTTCCTGTTCCTGCACTTACCAATCTCTAGCTGAAACATTAAACACTTAACCCACAAGATGCAAAGGGATTTTGAAAGACCTCTCTTCAGGGATGAAAATAATTATCTCCCAGGCTTTAGGTTCCAAGGGCTTAGAAGTGGGGCTGTACAAAGGACTAATTAAGCTGGAAAAGGCATCAGAGTGTGGTCTCCTGAAAAGGTGAATCTATGGGCTGCAGTGCATTGTGAGGAAAGAATTTTTGTACTGCTTGTAGAAAAATAAAAGAGCTCTCTAGAAAGTGATGGTTTTGTATTCTCAGCCCTAAAACCCACCAATCTCATGCTTGCTGGAGACACAGAAGGAAATGCTAGTACAAGGAATAGTGATTTTACAGGGTCAGGTAATCCTAAAGGAATACAGAGGAAACTCCAGAAGGCAGCCCCCAAAAGGAAATACAAAGTAGCTGGACGACAGGGGATCCAGAAAACCTTTTATTTGCAGGGTTACAGCTAGATCTTTGAATCTCTCTTTCCCACTCTGCAGGGTGCCATGTGGTAAATTAGCACTAATGAGACATTCAGATATCTGGGAAAACCTTGTCACAAAATTAAAAACTACATTATAAATGTAGGGAAAGGGGAGACAAAGAAGGGAAAACATGCATGTTCAATGGAATGCTTTTCATACCCTCGTTCAACATCACATAGTTCTAAGTAAAAATTATGATATAAAAGACCAGCAACAGCTTCTTTCATATCCTTACATTGTATATATGCATACAATGGGTGTGCTTTACTGTTGCACCTATGTAATGAAGTGAACAAATTTCTGTTTCACAAAATAAACAGATCCTTAGCATAAGATCATTTCCACAGGGTTTATTAGCAGATCTTTACTCCTGCTATGTTCTTCGGATTCACTGCTTTTTTAAAGCTTGGCAGGCAGAAGGAAAGAAGCTTCCACTTCTCTTATCAGCACAATTAATCACAGCCCTGCTTAAGCCACTGAAAGCTAACTAGGAACAGGTCAGGAACTGCAGCCATAAACTCACTGAAGATTAGTCATCTATTCTTAGTAAATATCTAATAGGAGGAAACAGGGAAGGAAATGGAGAGTGGAAATGGGCTCAAGACTCCTGTGGACTTCCTTGGTACGTTACAGAGGTGCATTCCTTAGCCAACTCCTCACAGAAAGCGTTCTGATATTTGTGTACAATTTGATGTTTAACTAAGAAGCCTTGTCAAAATTGACAGCATTTAAGTGAGAAGGCAATGTCAAATTTGCCTGAAAAGTCTGGGGGAATAAACATTGCAGATTGTTCTACATTTATGCAGTGAACTATATACATTAATCTGATACTTATGCAAGATTTCTAATTTAATTTAAAGGAAGCATAAGAAAAAGAGTGTGCTTGTGCTGGAGACAAAACATTTCTAGTATGAATCTGCATGGAGCTAGAGGTTAGAAGAAAAGGAGTGTCAGCATCAATCAATTTACTTTCCAGTTAGGTGAAGTCCCAAAGTCAAATTTTAGTAAAAGTCAATAAAATTCATTTCCACTGAAACAGTACAGGCCACAGCAGTTGTGTAAAATCACACACTGGGCACACAACCATAACAGATGCAAATAGCAATTTGCTATCAGCTGGAGAGTAGCCATGAATTACAGACCAAAACATGCAAAACAATTTTATCTTCAAGGTTTCACAGAAGGGCATAGAAAAGTAGGAAAAGCAGCTAAAAAGAACAGGGAGCTAAACTTATGCAGTCTTGTATATCCTTTTGCAGTGTGGCTCTATTTTTTTCTCTACAGCAAAACTTTGCCATGAACTTAACAGGCACATCAGTATTAAAATAAATTGTGCTCATCATAGGAAATCAATTTATTCTCCATACTGTACCAAAAAAGCCCATGGTCTGAAGACTAAGCAGTGTCTGTGGTTTGTCTGTATGCACCTGCTTTCTGACCAAATTACAGTGAACAATGTTTATACAGTTATTTACCTCATTATCGACACAGACTTCCAGAATCTCAAGGGTCATCAAAAGTTTGCAGGAAGTGAGTAAGTAAAATCGTTTGGCTGAACCAGACTGCCAGCTCTCCACCCAATCAAGGTCAAATAGCTGCGGGGGTGTGTGTGGTGCAGTGGTTTGTGTCTTCTTTTCATCTGTGCTTGGGTGAAAACACTTTTCCTTGCTGGAAAAAAACCCACAAAAAATGTATTCTGTCCCCATTACCTGAGAGGATGTTAAAAATAAAGAAAATGCAGGTACGTACAAAGGATGGGTGCAAGATCCTGGACGAGTAACATGGTTTTGACAAGGTATCACTTATAGTTTATGATGAGACAAAATTATAACTTTGACCTTTTAGCTGAAACAAAAGGCTAAAGAATCTTTAGGGCAGCACAACCACTTACTCCTCTGAAAATTAGAAGCTCTGATTATTATCCTAGCCTAGGGGAAAAAAGTGCAATTCAAAAATTGGTGGTTCTTCTGACAGTAAATCTTGACTGTTTTTAATGAAAGTTTCTCTCCTTTATGAAGTATTTCTTGCTAAAAAAATGGGACAGCACATTAATACAGGGCTTTAGATATCCTTAAAGTCAGGTTTAATTGGGGCAATTCCCTCCAGTGAATTGAAAGACAACATTTGTCTTCACTGCCTGTTTGGAATGCTAAACTGAAAGCAGGGCTGAAATGTCAAGGTAAAATAATGCTAATAATTATTCTGAATGTTATATTCCCCTTGACCTTCGAATTTAAGAGGCTGAGATGAAGGCCTTTTGTCGAAAGTCAGGAAGTCATCTGGAGACTTCATTGACATTTATGATTAATACAATCTGGCAACATTAGGGGAGGAGATAGAAAATATGTGATTAGCTTCCAGCACAGGGTAATTTCATCTTATATTGTTGTGGGATCTTCAGATAAAGAGCACACAACAACACATCACTTACAATATTACTGCTAGAGCTCTTAAGTGAGAACATGAGCAAATTTAATGCAACAACCATAACCTCTATAAAACAAAATTCATACCACTGCCATGAAAGAGAAGAAAATATTCTCCATTTTATACTAGTAATGATTTCTTCTAAGTCACAAAAAATGAGGCACAAAACTTCACTGTTGTATCTTGCTATCACAGAAGATTTTCCACTTCATTTGCAACTTAACACTAGAATGATAACTCTGTGGGGTGAAGATTTTATATATTAGTGTCCTGAAGAGACACTTGTAGACTTTATTTGCACCTCATATGTGTCAGAAAACGCTTCTTCTTTATGCCTCTTATGGTGAGTGCCACAGGAGCTTCCATAAAAAACAGTGGAAGGGGGCAGTGCTCCTTCGATTAGATCGTACTCCAGGTAAATGAAACATCGGCAGTTAGGGACAAAAGGCAGAGTGAAGGCAAGTATTTGTTAACATTTGCAGTTAACCCTTGCCGCAAGCTAAGGATTCAAGGAGATAATTTACTGACACTTCATGCCTGGCAGCTTACTCCTTCAAAAATCTCTTATGAGATTTGGCTATTTTAAGTTTACAGAAAGAGGTGCATTTGAAGACATAACCCTACTGAGGATGTTGGCAAGTAAAGTTCTCCTCGGAACACGTCCTAACATGCCCTAGCAATGACGTGCAATAAAGAAAGCAGGTCTCATTCTCTCTCCTGATTCAGTGCTTGATCTTAACAGTTAGGCTTGGAAATAAAACCAGAGTCAGAAAGTAAGGAACCATAGTGTAAATGTATTTTTTCTTTAGTTTGGAATTAAAAATAATTTGAATTACTGGAGATACTTCCCTTTGGAGTATGTCTACCAGGCATGTAAAAATAGCATATTTTCTCCATCTATGCTTTTAATTGTGGTCCATAGAAGTCTTAAATGGGTATTTGCATAATGAAATCCTACAGCTTATAAAGCTCATTTTAGACTATTGAATAAACAGCACAACTTTTAAAGATGTTCCAAATAATGATTCCAGTCCCTAGATGAGTTTAACCTGGAGAGAGTTTATAGTCTTTAACCTAGAGAGAGTTTATAGACTTTAGTTTATTAAATGCTGCATGTGATCATCCTAAGAAACATCTGAAAATCCCATTAATAAATTTTATTAAAAGGAGTTTGCAACTGTTACAGCATATTGAGGACTTTTGCATCTGATGCATCCTCTCTGAACTAGACATCTTTATGAATTTCTTTTGCACAGTGGTTCTCACTCTCAAAATTTATTATTCAACTTGTGAATTTTCTATTAAATGCAAACAAGATGAGACCACAGAAATTGTTAGTGTTCTTCAATTTATGAAAACTGAGTTAATATTTTGACTTATGAATTCAGTAAATATTGTGCAGACGTTCCAAAAAGAATAGAAATTCATAGCCTAAATAAAGCAGACCAGATTTTTTAAAATGAGGGAAAACATAGAGAGTGCTACATGATGGTTCAATTTTAATATTCAGTTACTGCTACACATATGTACATGAAGCAGCTCCCTGCATATGTCAGTACATTGGTAGGCACTAAACCAGACATCTGTGTATTCTATATCCTCTTTACATAAATATAGTAATTGCCAGTTTATTCTCTAGGAATATTTGCATAGTTTTCCGCATTCTTTTCTAAAAAAAAAGGTCCTACAGAAATTCAGCATGTAACTGAGTGTTTTCATATATAGAGACCAGAGGTTATAATTTACAACTAATTTCCCTTGAAATATCAGTGCTATCAGGCTTTCTCCAATGGAAGACTGAGCTTTGCAAGGACAGGTACCTTTCCAGTCACCTCCAAAATTAGGCATAAACTGGATCACAACCGTGTGTGTCCCTTTCCAGCACTGGCAGTCTGAGGGTTTAGTGTACAGAAAAAGCCAGCTTTACCTTCACACTTCATTCTCCAGGAAACTGAGTGAGATCAGAAGAGGATGAAAGTATGAGATTAACTGGAGCTGCCCAGAATGTGCTGTAAAAGTCATTAAGCATAGAAAAGAAATTGGCTGGCAAAAAACACAAACTCCTGAGTGAAACGGTCCACCTGGTCCAGTCTGTCAGACATGAAAGAACTGTAGAAGCTGCTGCCAGACTGTTTCTAACCTCTCCCAGTTGGAAAATGGCCAAAACAAGGCTTTACAAAAGATGGCTCTGCCCAATAAGAGACAAAAGCCACAGACCCATGCATTTTTTTCCCAGTGAGAGTTCCTGGAGCAGCAGGGACCACCAGTGGGAAGGGAGCACTGATCTCTTCCCCAGCTGGGCAGCATTTTGAACACACTCAGGCTCTGTGAGCAGCCAACATACCACAGCTTGGAAACACTCGGAGATTCAACCAAGAGTAAAAGCAAACATTTGAGTCAATAGCCCATTGCCCAGATCAGAAATACTCTTGGGAGCTGAACAGGAAGCTGGATGAGGAAGGAAGTGCAGGTTTAGTGACAAGTGCTCAGCCGAGGCTCCCGAGCCTGTCTTCCTCAGCTACTGCCAGGAGCATTGGCTAATAATCCTCGTAATCTCCAATCCAAATGTTGTGCAGTGATCACACACAGACATCTTACATGAAAGTAGTTACAAAATAGAGAGAGCAGTATCATGGCTACAGACTTTTATTAAGCTGTATGTGTCTGCAATGTATCTGCAAGTACATTTTGACACAAAGCAAACATAAGCTTGATCTGTGTTTTTGTACAAATAAAAATGTTAGTGAAGGGATGTTACCATGACAGATTGCAGGGGTGTAAGAAGTAGGTGGGAGTATGTAGTTATGGTTCCCTTATTTGTGTGGGGCAAATACACTGGCTGGAATCCAATTTTGAGGGGATGAGGCTATGTAACAGAAGAGGGTGATGGGCACCTTGTCATGAACATGCAGCAAAGAGCCCCTGGGCCAATCACCCCATGAGGTATCTGTGGCTTCTGCCATCTATGGATGCTGTGGGTCCATTTGGCCCTGAAGACATTAAGACTGGGAACTCCAGGCCTGAATTTCCAAAGCTAGATGTTTCCACAACTCTCTCTCTGTAATTTCTTCTACAAGGCTCAAAGCAGGGGAAGGGGAAACAAAAACTGTTGGTACACCACTTCAGAGCACAGCGAAAGCTGGACATTTATTTCTCTACAGATAATGACTTTTCCACAGCAGTAATATTTTGCTGCATGTGAAGAAATAGTTCATGGATTCAATTCCTTTGGTGGTGTACAACCTAGATAAAATGACAACAGTAACAACTGGTATTTTTCTACTGAGAAATTTTCAAGCACCAACCTTACAACTGAAGGTATCATTCACAAATTTCTTTCTTTGATGAATCCTACTGAGTTTCCAAACAGCACATGGTTGCAAGAAATTCATGTACTTGTTCCACAGAGGCTAAAATTAACCCAGTGGTTTCAGTGTTCTCAGCAAAAGAACTCTAAGCAAGTCAGTAGGAAACCCTGGAAGTGGAGCTTGAATTTCTAATAGATACAGGACATTTCTACAGCCAGGAACACAACCTTTGGGATTCATGGTTAAACATCTGCATATTCAACACTGAGCCAGCCTGAAGATTATTTAGGAGATAATGTTAGGAAACAACTAGTGTTGAAAAGTACCTGCAGCTAGTCAGCACATCTTGCTTTAACACCTGTGGCTAAAAGAGAAAAGAGCATTTATGCATAAAACGTCAGGATTACGGAAGCATAAGTTTATTCAAAACAGCCAGTGCCAAAGTATTCAGACAAATAACCCCCAAAAATTCATTTAATAAAAAAATCAATGCCAACAAAGGTATTAAAGTCTAAAGAAACAGTGGCTGGGGTTTGCGAAAGATACTGCATGCTTCTACGAGTTCCCTAAACCATATCTATCCTGGAGGCAAAAACCTGAAACCATTAAAAATACATAAAAATGAAAACAATGCCTGGAGGGCTTCCCAAACACCCATGCCCTCCACAGTGTCCTTACTGCATCTCCTTAACTGACAAAACCTGATTCTTCACCAGTTCTCCTGGGAACTTTCAAGTTCTTCTCTGCTTAGGCTCTGGCATGGGTTTCAATACCCAAGGTGTCAACAGGGCTTATCCATGCGGGTCTGACAGGGTTCACTACTTCTGTTTCTTCCCTCTCTTCTTCTAACAAAGAGCAAGTACCACAGTATTGTCTGCCTGAATTGTAAGTGGACAAACTTCAAAGAAAAGGAGTTTTAGAGCTATAAATGGTCTCTCTACACAACTCTCCTATCTATTCCCTATGAAAAGAGTTTAGGAGCTTCAAGCTCCTCAGACCTTTCAGTAAGGTTTTTACGTGGGGAAATAGCTTCTTAGCAACTCCTTTGCCCTGATCTGAACAACATTTTAAATTCTTTGTAGTCCTACTGCTTTCCAGTAAAAACAAAACAAGCTGTTTAACTTCATTGCAGCCTGGCAGTTAATAGCTCCTGTATTGTCTCTTAATCACACTGAAATATCTGTTGAAGGATGTATCATTGTTTTAACTTCCTGCTAGCTTTTTTCTTACACAGCCTGCCATTAAACTAAATGAACTGTATTCATATTGTAACCATAATTTACAAGATTTTAAAGAGACATGACACAGTCCTTCTAAATCCTAAGTGGCCCACAAAGAAGGTGAATGAGAGAAGGGTTATTCTATGTCAAAAAACAACAACAACAACAATTAATAAATAAATAAACACTAGGAAAGGCAGGTGGGGGGTCCAAAGCCAAGAGAAAAGGATGCTTCTTTACACACTGTGTTGAGACTGTTACTGCACTCTCCTTGCTGTGGGATGCTAAAATTTACCTGGTCCAGAAAAGTCTGGAAATTCCTGGAAAAGAGTTTACACAACGACTTGCTTTGGCTCAGACAGTCCTTGAACTATGAGTCACTGGAGCCTGGGAAAATACTGTTTAGAAATATTGCTGCATACTCACCTTGTTTGTGCCCTTTTGTCGCTGCATTCACTATTCCCATCACCCTGTTCCTGAGGGCACTCCATTGCTATGTCCAGGCACAGAGAGAGCTCCAAGCTGACCTTCTCCTCCTCACACCCATGCAATATTGAGGCCTCAAAATGAAGATATATCTGGCATTATGTTGACAAGAACTGATATTACATTAGATTTTGGCTAAAAGGCCAAGATGTGACGTGGAGGCAAGTTAGAAAGTCTGATCCAGAATGGCAGTTCCTATGGTCTTGTTATGGAGTTGGTCCATTCCCTGTCTGTGCCTCTCTGTAGAAAATCAAGGATTTCAAAGTTCAAAGCCACTGTTCTTTACTAACGCCATTACTGGTGTGAGATACTAATGAGTGGAAAAAATATGTGCCTTCATCTTTTCCTCCACATTTCAAAGTGCACAAAATTGTATTATAGTGCTTGATAGTTCCTTTTGTTTCCATCCTAACTACTAATCCGATTAGCTTATTTTCCTCATTTTTCCTTGGTTCCACAACATTTCAACACACCCTCCCATTCCCTCAATGAATCTCACCTGATTGCTATAAACACAGCTTTTTTGGAGCTCCTTCAATCTTAGACTCTCTGAAAATAAGAGTATATTTGGCCCTTTGACATCCCCAAAGATTTGTATTATATCAATCTGATTTTTAACTAAGAAGCTGTGGTCAGATAAAAATTAACACCCTATCCAAAGTCTGTGATATTTGTGGAAAAGATGATAAGCAAGTACCAAACTACTTGTCCTGTTCTCTATCTATAACATATTGCTGCATCCTTGAGACTGGAACTCACATAATAATCCTTCTGTTATTATTAGTCTGAAGGCAGTTTCCTTCATCCCCTTTCCTTACCAAATGATGGCAAATCCAGCAATTCTAGGTTCCTGAACAACATGACGAGGCTCAACCTGTACATCACATCCTTTTTGGAAAAAAGATTTAACCCCCCCTGTAACTGTGAGTAACTGCTCAGTGAAAGAAAAATACCCTAACACCATGGGACAAAGCAATAAAATCCAGGAACTCTTTCACCCATACGTTCACAAATGCACCTAGATTCCAGGCTGAAACAAATGGCCAGCAAGGGTGGGATGTGAGAGGTACCTGAGGTGCCCACAAACTAATGATGTTGCCAGTTAGCTGAACCTGCAACCTCCATGTGCTCCAACCCACTTTGTGCAAATCACATAATACAGGTCCATGCTGTGTGAAACACATGACTCAAAAAATGTTCCAATAACTCCAGTTCACTTCGTTCTTTTGTACCAGAGAGTATACAAACAGCACCAACTTTGCACTGTTAAATATCCTTTCAACATTACTTTTTTGAGACTCTTCTCAACCAGACTGAGTAGGAACTGTCTGCAGATGGTGGTTACCCTTAGATAAATCCTGATAGGTACCAGATATCTGCAGTGAAGATGATATTTTCATTAAATGAGAAAAGACAAACATCCCATTTAAAAGAAAACTAGTAACTTTTGAGAAAAAGGGAAAGGCTTGATGAGATGATACCATACTATAAGCTTTTGTTGTGAGCAAACAGAATCCTATAGTTCAAAGTAATTATCTCATCAAGTTCCACCTCATTAGGATTGAAACTAGACATTATAATGAGCAGTGGACTAATAATTCACCAATGAGAATTTGGTTTTAGTCCAGCTTGATATCTTCTCTGTAATATATTTGTTGGTTTCAGCTCATCACCCCCAACTTCTCTGGACAAGATGACACACCTCTTCATTTTCTATTCATCATAAGCCTATGGGTGAATTAGTAAATTAGATTAAATTTCCTTTCCCAGTGCCAGAGGGGCACTGGGAAATTTGCATGAGCTCCCTTCCCAGGACAAGGCGCGTGGAGAAAAGGGAGAAGCAGGAATTGTCAGAGCAAGTTCAGTTTTGCCCCCTGGACCTTCTGCATTTTTGTGGAGGAGGGCAGAATGCATCAACACACCCTTTCTTCCACTCCAAAAAGATAGAGCCATGATGATAAGTGGGAAATCACTTCAGAAATTAAAGGTGGTTACAAAATATTTTAGGACCTTAAGAACTGTCTGCAGCAGGACAACTTTGTGGTAGATAGGAAATGGCAGAGTACAGATTATGGAGTCATTAGTCATGCTGTCACTAAGAGGATTAAATTTTGCTACTTTCTTTTCTTTAATATCCTTCTCCCCACTGGGATTTTTTTTTTTTACCCCTGCACCTGCCCTCTAGATATTAGATAACCTGAACATGAAAGAGAAGAACCTTTTTGACAGTGGAGCTGAAATCCTCCTGTTTTGTCATGCATTCAAATGGGAACCAGACCAACTGAATCCTGACCTACTTATCAGACTGAAACTCCTGCTGGGAAGTATCAATAAAAAGACCCACTGGGAGGTCATTCAGACTGGCCATGGCTATTATGGAAATTGTGAAAGAGAAGGTAGCTATAGTTATAAAAATTCATTTTTAAATGGCCTTATTTCTTTAGTATGTACCTATCCAAAGTGTGATAACTTTCCATTGCTGTTTTCCTTTAAAATAAGCTTCTAGGTCAAGTTGCAGTGACAATAAATAAGCCTGCCTCATTAATCAGACTACAGCACTTAATGGACCACTTAACAGAAATTGTTTCTCTGAGGGTGGCCAAGGGTCTTCACTGGCAGTAAACACAACATTGCTGAAGGCCTGACAGTGTCCCACCACCTTTATCACACTCCTGAGAGTGCACGAAGCGATTTCAGGCTCTTTCAAAAATTATTTTTAGCCCACATAAGGTAAAGTAACGTAATATCACTGGAGCTTTCGGTGAAAGCTTTTTGAAGTGAAAGATAAAAGCCTTGCAGCTCCAATCCAGCACAGATGCCGTGGGTAGCAAAGCAGGCTCCACACTTGCTCCTCAGCACGCGCGTTCCTGCCCAGCCTTTTCCCACAGTAGGCACAGGGAAGGGGTTTTCAACATCCCTGCAAACAGCTGAGTGCCTGGCCTCCTTCTGCCTTTTTAAAACGAGCCCCAGCTGAGAAGTCTCTGTCCTGCATCACATTTTTGGCAATTTCTTCAGGGCGAGGCAAGTTGTTTCTCTCTGCAGGCCTCTAATCCCTCCCTGTGCCGACTTGACTTCAAGGATAAACACTTCACCAGAGAGGCCCGAGATGAGCTGCATGTGGAGGTCATGCTACCTTCTGCCATCCTTTCCCAAGTTTCCTATGACTCTATGCACCCTTTCAAATCTGAGGTCATCTCTATGGTGCTGCCAACTACTACAAATGCAAAACATTTAAAAGGTGTATCTGCACACACATGTGTGTATTTTATATATCTGTATCTCTCTGTATATATATGAATGTTTTTATGTATATATTCTGAAAAAAAAAATCCCCATAAATTAAATTTACAGTCTCTTAACTCTAAAAAAGAGTCAGATTCAGGCAGTTGAGCACACTGAAGGGTCAAAAGCAAAAAAAAAAAAAAAAACCCAAAAAAGTCTCTCCACTTTTGAAATATAGCTGGAGGGTAGCAATCACTGAGTTAAATTCTCTGGTTTGTGTTATGTAGAAGGTCAAACTACATGGCTGTAATGGTCCCTCTTGGCCTTAAATACCTATGAAAAAATATGGCACAGCTTTCCTTTGCAGCAGATAATAGGACATTTGCTTTGCCCACCATGCCAGGAGCCTGTGCCTGGTATCTGCCAGGGCAACAGATATTTTTATTAGTAATTTCAGATTAAAAATATTAAGTGCAGAAGTCAAGAAATTCACAGAACCAGTCAGTGTTGTTTTTAAGATCTTGCCTATGATCTCATAGTTTCTACTAAAGCTGATGATGTTTCCATGGCATTTTGGATTTACCAGTGACCCAGCTTCTAAACCATTTAAATTTTTATTAATGTAAGTTAAAATATATTTGTAAATTATACACTTTTTACCCATTTAGGCTCACTAGAGCTTGTTTGGAAGAAGTAACCTTCGGTTTATTAGCTGAGGGCACTGAACAAGCCTCTAAAGGCACAATACAGCTTCCACAGCAGGAGACCCTTCTTTGTACAACACAGGTAATATCCTACACATCCCAGCTTCTCTGTATCTCATGATAAACCTCTCCCATTGGCCAAACAGACTTAGCTGGTAATGTCCCAATATCATCCAACTGTGTTCATTTTACCTTATCATTAAAATGGTTATTTTATGTTATGTCCAAAGGGTGGTGGGATCTAGATAGAAACAAGTAAGGTTTTGACAGAAAACCCAAATCCCAAGTGTTTTTTTCCAATGGGGCTCAGGTAGCATGAAATAACACTGCTGGCTCATGATTTGGTAACATAATTTCTTGATTTTGAGTGATTTTAAATATACATTACATGAATATTTATCAGCATTTTATAATTTTGCGCCTAATTTTAAACATCCTCCTCCACTACTCTGCCCCAGAGGCATAAGTGTACTTCATAAAGGTAGAACTAGACAAATAGCAAGAGAAAATACCACAACACCTTACATAAACCACAAAGATAAAAGATTTTTTTTTTGTGCTTGGTGGGAAGGGGGAGTAGTGCAAGTGATAAGAGATACACAGGGGCCAATATTTAATGTAAAATATTTCTGCATTTCCTTCAGATTTTTAGGAGGGGAAAAAAATATCCAAACCAGGTAGGCATGGGCTGTGTCATTTGAATAACACATTTTAAATGCTGTCACTCTTCCAATTAATATGTTGCAGCACAAGGGAAGGGAAGACCTTCCAATAGTATCGTTTAAGAGAGCTGCTCAAAGGTATTTTAAGAGAGATGCTCAGAGGTATTTTTTTCCTGGATCTTGAAAGGTGACATATGAGTGGCTATTAACATAATCACTCTCAGATCAAAATTCTTTCAGGGAGAGGATCTCCTTGAGATCCTTTGAGCATCTAATGACATCTTTCAATGAGCTTAATTTTTTGGTTATAAGCATATTGCCTGCCCCATTGTTCTTTGTGAAATAAAGCTGATGAGCAGGGCAGATCTTGAAGGGATTTAACACTTCTTCTAGCAGGATTACCAGCTCCTTGCATTCAAACATCATGAGTCAGTCTCTCTACAATCATAAGATTTTATTAAATGTAAAAAGTAATTATGTCATGGCTTAGAATTTTTTTTTCTAATTCACTTTAAAAGAAAGGACAGAACTCCTGTGTAGACACCTCAGCAGTGTTTCCAACTACTTTTTGGCAACCATAAGGCACAGAAATGTGCTTCAAGAAAATGCAAGCTAAGATCCTCATACACTGAGGTGATAGGTACTGGGGTTTGGTGAAGATTCTTAAGTGATCCAAGCTCACAAGGAAATATGATGCAATTACAGAAGGGAACTACAGAACTCAGTTCCTTAAGCACTCCTTTAAGTCCTCCGTAACTGTCAAAGAATTCACTTTCTTCTCTTATCCCAGCTATGCAAATTTCCAAGCTCTTTCCACAGGCTGAGGCACTTCTGTCCCCATACAAACACCCATGATGCCGAGATTCAAGGAAATGGGGATATCTGATTTGCTGTTTAAAGCTCACTCACCTGGTTAAAACAAATTTTATAGAGTTTTCTGGGAATTAGGGATAAAACCACAAGAGCCCCAGCATAAAACCCAGCAGAACTGCAGTGGCAAAGACAGCCCAAGCTTCCCTGACCACCATGAAGTACCACAACATTTGTATTGATCAAAATGATGGGAGTTGCAAACATGGGTTTGCTACCCAACCATGCAGACTGAAGAGAGCAAGTGAAGAGCCCGCCAGTCTTGCAGCTGATGTGCCCTGAAGGCCACAGGTGAGGACAATACAGTGCATTAAAAATGACCACTCACCACCAGACTAATCAATGACATCTCTAAACTGCTTATTCAGGTTTCCATAGCAGCCTTCCCAAATCAGAAGCTCAAGTTCTCAGCTCACAGAGTACTTCCTTTTTGTTTGCAAAAGACTTTCTGAATTTTCTATAAAACTCTTTCTGAAACACTAATATTTTTTCTACTTCTATTATTTTAACCAGTAGTTGGGAAGATATAATAAAAGGAAAAATTAACTCCTAACAGAAAGGAGCAATTATAGTTGGTAGGTACTTCAACTGTGAGCCTGATTGAATTAGAGGTCAATGAACACACTGGTCTGAGGTGTAGGGGCAGAGACAGTTTTTTTTCCTTGATTTAGAAAATTGAACAGTTGCAAGCAGGACATCCCCCCTCACAAATTTGTTCCACAGTTCACACAATAACTGGATGTTGGTGCAGAATTGTTCCACACCTCTGGCAGATGCTGTGCCTTTGAGAAGGACTATTCAGCAGTCCTCCTGAGCACAAAGAAGCAGGCTGTGCAAATACATTTTGAAGACTCCAATATCATCAGCCTATTAAAAAAGATCTTTTATTTCCCTTTTGATCATAAAAGGGCATTATTGGAGCATGGGGAAGTCATACTCACAGTGCCATTTGGAACATTTTACTGACTACAGTGAAGAATGGGTATGAAAAAATAAAGAAAATAAATCTTCTTTTAAAAAAAGAAATCTTTTTAAAACATTATTTTCAGAAATCTGAAATTGAACCACAAACTACTGTTCCAGGCCAGCAAAATACTGTTCCAGGCTGGTTTATCTCTCTAGACTGGAGAGATAGACTGGGAAAGCAGGAAATACTTAACCCAGTTTCACAGTCAGAGAAAACCTCAGCTTTCACTAACAAGAAAAGAAACATACATCAAATCTACTGCCAGAGATGAGGAGAAACTGGAAGCACAAATCTTCAATATTCCAAATCATGACAGTGACAAATCAAAAGGAAAAAAATATTTATTTTTAATGCTATTTTCTTGTGATTATCTTAAGAAAGATAGCATCATATCCAAGTTACTTTTGAAAACAGAGCATTGTGTTTCTTGTATATTCAGGACTGCATCTGTTTATCAGGCCAAAACAGGCATTTGTTCTACATATCAGCCAAATTCCTGGTTTAGAATTTGGCCCCTCCATGAGGGCCAAATGGATTTCTCCTGGTATGTACCTGAACACCACCTGCTGAGCCCTTGTGTCCTCAGTACAGTGATTCCCCACCTGGGACACCACGTGTTCACAAGACTGGCCAAGGACATGCTCTACAACCACTTTAACATGGCAGGCCATGAAGGGCTCCTGTTGGACATTATTTCATAATAGTAGTTTGATTTGTTAGTATGTTAGTTTGTTAGTTTGATTTGGCCTTGCTTTAAGATTGTAAATGAAGGGCTGTTTGGCTGGCATTTTTTTGCCATGCCCCCTTCCTGTCTCCTTTCTGTTTTTTTGGTATTTATAACTGCAACATTTTACAGCTGCGTAAGTGAAAAGCAAGGTATCCTTCTGGATTTTCACACATCTGCCCATGTGAAATTACCTCATTAGTAATTACCTCATTATTAAAGTCAAAATGAAGCTAACATGGATTGCTTGTACATGTTACTTCAGAATGCCTAAAAACAGTCTAGACGGGTACATCCCAGTAGAATGTGTTTTCCGGAAAAGGAAACTGATTTTCTCATGTTTTCCTTGCATGAGCTTTATTTCCTCACCCATGTAACAAAACCTAATATGGAATCAGCCTTTTGTCACTTACTTACTTTTAACTTACATTGAAATATGGCATGGCTATTATCATGGGAATAAAAACAAATTTTTGTCAAACTAGCAAAAAGTTTATCTGTTTTATTTCTCAGAGGCTTTTTAAGATTTCAAGACCCTAACCTTTTGCTATCACATTTCTCCAGTATGGCTGCAAAGAACATACAGGCTCTGATTTCCAACTTGTTTATACATATTTAAAAGAGAAGAAAATGGAGAAGGCAGAAGTGGGGGACAAAAAAAAGGGGAAAAAGGGAAAAAAAAAAAAGAAGAAAAAAAAGATTTTTCACGGTCACAAAAGCCAGTCATAGAAGCACAGCTGGGTGTTGGATCAGGATCTCTTGGCAGCCAGCCATAAGAGATGCACAACAGAGAAAAAACATTTCCTGTAAGGAAGCATTTGATTTTCAAAGCTGCATGAAATGTTCACAAGAAAACCATGTAAATGCCCACTGGATTGGGGGTGGGGAGGGGAGGATTTCATTAGTAACTCGAAGCCCTCTCTTGTTTCACCAAAAGATTTGCTCGTCACAAGCACTGCCAGCTAGCCTGAGGTGGTTTTCATGTTTTGTATCAAAACCAAGCAAACACGAAGTCTCTAGCAGTTTCGATGTGAATTTGCTTTGAAGTTCATTTCAATGCGACACTAGTCAAACTCTACAGATAATGAAGGATTTCAGTTCTTAAAGAAAGCCAGCAATGTTTCCCTGAGTCTCTGCAAAAGGAGAGGACAGGTTTCTGTGAAGTGCCAGCTAGTACAGTGGTGCTGTAGATACACACTTACACTGCATGCAGCTGCAAGGGCTGAAGACATTCCAGCTGCTCCTCCTCTCCCACACCCCTGTTGTTTACCACCAACCCACTGCTAGGATTTACTGCCCCAAAGGCACCCCAGTAGCCCCACATGTGCCCCCCAGCCTGCAGCAGTGCACACCCAGCCCTGCCAGTCTGAGCCAACAAAAAGCAGTTTGAGATAAGCTGATGAATCTGTGCTGCAAGAGATGAAGGTGTTCTTGCACCATCCTTTCCATCAGCCAGGTAGGAGCAGAAAGAGATGGAACCTCTTTGACTGTGGACAAGCCAAGTTTCAAGATACCAGCAAATCTACTTTTCTTCTGGATTGCTTATTTCACCAGGGGGAGAGTGAAAACTTTACTGTGTTATTAGACTTCTAGCACTTTGCTTTTACAGTTGCACTCCTGCTGCATAAGGATTTACCACCAAAGTGTTGTACAGTGTTCCACAGACCACATTCCCCTTCTGCTATGTGCTGTACCTGGGCAGAACAGAGTGACAGTCCCAATCCCAAGGCATTCACAGCCTGTGCATAAAATGGTAGGACAGAATGGCCAGGGAACAGAGTAAAATAAGGAAATGTCAGCCAGACAGTCTTTTAAGAGGTAACATGGGAAGGAATAGCCTTATGATTGCATGCTAAGAGCCAAAAGAAGCAGCTTTACAGAGCTCCCACAGGATGCTCCTTCTGAGTATGGAAAATGTTTATAAAAGGAATGAGAGCTCAAAGAAGACAAGGACTGTGTGTTAATAGAGGTGGAAGCTAACTCTTCAATACTGAGGAGGTGATTATAGGTAGGGAGAAGACAAGTCATGATAAGCCCTTGAAGTAATAACAAGTAGCTTAAGTTTCAAGAGCAAGGCAGTGGGAAAGCACAGAGAACAGACAACATGGTTAAACTTAAGCGTTGGGAAAGTTATCTTTGCAGGAGCACTGGGGATTGGTACGGTACATCTGTCACATTTATGACAGGATGAGTACAGTGATTGATCCATAAGATAACAAGAGCTGAAGTTATAACAGCGAAGTTGTAGTTGTCTGGGTAGAGAGAAAAGGACGTATTGCATAGATGGCATGCAGAATGAAGTGAGGAAGACTGAGTTATAAATGAAAGGGATGTCCAAAAGAGTGAGCTTAAAAGAGGAGGAGGTGATTCAGATTCACATCTTTCCTAATGAGGAAGGTGCATGGCACTCATGCAGAAAAAGACAGCATGCCTTGGTCATACAGGCTTTGCTGTGGCTTGCCACTGAAACACAGCAGAGCCAGAGGAGTTCTGTGGCTCTGGGGCTGAACAGCATTGTCTGGGTTCAGTGCCCACAGGGATCAAAGAAGGATAAGGGTAGAGAGTATCATGAAATATAAGAGCAGAGACAATGGCACCTGAAGGGGCCAGAAAGGAAGGCAGGTCAATGACCCTGTTATGGACAGTATCAATACACAATTGCAGAGGAGAGGTGTGGAAGGTAGGCAAAGGAAGGCAGATGGCACCTGTGCTCACTTGCTCTTGTGAGAAATTTGCAGAATCATATGCAAACAACCTGGTCCAAGGGGCCAGTGTCAGCAACTATAAAAATGCTTTACCTCTATAATGCATTTGTAGTCCCACACCTGTAAAATGCTCCTAATGTTAACTTACCTTGACCCTGCTGTTTAAAACTGTATCTCTCCCAGCACTCCTTTTCTGCTACAAACATACCAACACACAGGACAGTGTCCTGTAGGATGAACACTGCATTAAGGGCAAAGCTGCATCTCTTACCAGCTCAGCACTAACACTCCTTTGCCAGTGCTCCTTACATACAACCAACAAAACCAGACTGCTCCTCAAAGTGTTTCCCTCTTTCCATGGTTTAGTGGCACAGGTGTGTCAGTCCAAAGTGGCACCATCACAGTCCTGTTCCTGTCATACTTGTAACAACATTGCTCTGTCACAGGCCATGCCCCTGTGCCTCTACTGTGCTGGAGTCCTTGGCTTCCCACAGCAGGGCAGCCAGGCCATGTGCTGAGAGAAGGAAGGCAGGCCCTGTCACATCTCTCTGCCTTTAGAGACATCCCTGGTTCTGGGTGTGCTTTCACCAGCTCCACCACACGTGTTCCAGCCAAGTAGGTCCATGCCTGGAGACCTGGCTTGGAGGCTCCTGCAGGCACTCTACAGCTCAGGAGCTCATCAATGCTGTGATTAATCTGGATGCCAAGAACATGGTAAGTCAGTCACATAATATTAAGCTGAATTCTTGGTTCTCTGGTTTAAGAAATAGGGCTTCCAGCAATTTCTCCTCCTTGGATCCAGTGATATTCCTAAGTTCCCCACCCCATGCTTACTGCAGCATGTTCCCAGCTAGAGAAAACAGAAAGGGGAAAACAACAGCTTCCATAAGTAAATAGTCTGGATGCCAAATATAGAGGTTGCACAAGTTTTTATCCACCTCTTGGTGGGGAAAAAAAAAGAAAAAGGACACTTGGATAAAAAAATCTGAGAACAGAAAGTTTTTACCACTTAGAAGAGTTACTTGTTTATAAACTTGGATCCACACTACTCTCGGGTAGAACACAAGCACTTGTGTTATCTGCAGTTATCTGTACCTTGGCTCATGTTTCCCCAGCAGCCAGAACCCCCTTCCCCCAAGTTCTCCTGCTACCTCCTGTACCTCCTGCAGCAAAATGGCACCAAATAACACCTGGTTATGCCCAAACTCCAATTTCTGCCATGAGGATGAGGCAGAAATGCCAAAGGCATTGTGCTTATGTAGGACAAGAGATCTTTCTTTGGATTGTCCTGTATTTTTGCTGGGGTGTGAAACAGGAATCTGTCCATGCCTGCTCTGTATCCTGCTGTTAGGAGGCTGCTCAATAATTCAGTTATCTCTCCCCAAAGGAGGCTCCACTGGCCTGCTGCTTGCTCAAGCCAGTTACTGCTGCTCAGCAATGAAGTCTGAAGGGCCACAGACTTCCAGGGGCCCCTTTGGCACCATCTCTTTTGTGTTCCAGTGGCCGGCAGCAGCTCCTTAACTCTTTGACAGCCAAAGCTCATTATCATTTTTATATAATTAAACAGTGCTGCTCATTCTCCTCAGTAGATTATCACAGCAAATTGATGGTTATTTGAAGGAACTGCCACAATAGGAGACAAAACACTGGCAACAGATAAAACAAAAGGATGCACACAAAGCTCTTTAATTAAAATCCATGAAGGGATATGAATTCTAGCAGAGATTTTAGTTACCCTGCTGAGTCTCTTTCTGATTAGCTGCAATGCATCTGCTGGCTTTCCTAGTATCCATCTGTACTGTTGAAGAGAAATTTATTCTGGCTACAGAAGATGACCTCAAAGATGTCAGTTGTGGATAGTCTAATAGTTTATTTATGTTGACAAAGTGGTTCTGAGTTCTCCTTGATGTGCTGAAGTGAAGAACCACCCTCTTTACATATAATGATGTGCTTAGTATGTGCACACACACACAAATAACAATGCCCCACACAAATAACACTGAAAGGCTAACAAGAAAGCCAAAAGAGGTTGGAAAATTGTGAGGGAAAGGATTTTTTCTCCAAATTTCTAAAACTTCTTACCACTACAATTACTTTTTCTTCTGGCATGTGTCATCTGTTTCCCCTTCATCCTGCCCTACCTCCTTCCCTCCAGCATCCAGGGGCAGAAACTACAGTGAAGGCTAATGAATGGTCAAGGAAAAAAGTCATAGGATATATACTGTAAGGCATATTGATAACAAGTGAGGCTGTCACTTTGAAGTCTGACTTTCTTTAAAAAAATAAAATTACAAATAAAAGGAAAAAAAAAAGAGAAAAAATAAGAATTGAAAACAGATCTGTCATGGAGCATTTGTAAGAGGCAGTGCCACAAAACCCTTTGGGGCTTTCCACTCAGGTCATAAGGGATCTAGCTCAAATCTCATGGGTCCTTAATCCACAGAAAATTGACAGCACAGTTCTCAGTGACTCAGTGTGGAATAGTGCTGCAGTGCTCATTACTACTGCAGGCCTTTAATCAGAATATTTTTAGTCACATGCACCCTTTTGGCTCTACAAAGCCTATTGAGACAATAGACAATTTGCACATTTATCATAATTAATTACCTGCTGGCACAATAAAAGCCCTTTCCATCCAGTGTCCAATTCAGAGGAATGTATTTGATGGAAGAAGGCCAGACTATAAGATGCTCATGCACAGCCTCAAAACACTCACGAGAAAGGGCTGTTCCCTGTGCTAAACGTGGTGCAGGGTTTTTTCCCTCAGAGCCTTAGGAACCTGGGTGGATTAAAGACTTCTTCCTTATCCCTTATGGAGCTCTGAAAACATCCCAATTCTGCCTAATTTATACAACCCAGTCCTCAGGGTCCTTCCAGTTGCCAATACCCTACTGTGAAGGCTCCATTAAATCTTTTTATTTATTTGTCCATAGAGGCCACTGAAGAATGTCACAAGGTATTTCCCTTTCCAAAGTAGGTTCAGCTGAACATGAATGAGGCCCTAACATTATTCTGGAGAAGGGTGTGTACTTGTATTTTTGCGAGACTACTGACACGCTGCAGGGAGTAAATATTCCCCAGCTTGACTTCTGACCACCTTATGTAGAAGTAGGTGCAGATTTGTTACAGTCATGACTTGGCAGTATTTTGTGTTCATTCTATTTGTGTTCATTGTAATGTCACATGCAAAAGAACACAAAGTTCAAAACAATGGGGGGAAAGTATCACACCGATTCTCCCCACACAGGCCTCAACCTCTGCTGCCCCACTGAGCAAGCTTGAAGTCTAAGGCCAGATTTTTTTTTAAAATTATAATTAAATAGTAATTAAAAATGGAACGCTCCAGCACAGTTCTGGCAGTGAGATTTCATGCTAGCATTGAACAGTAGGTTTACTTGTAACTCAGACAACTGCACACCTTCCAAAAATTCTCTTTAGCCTGATCATTCCCAAAGATGTCTGCCCTGAACTATGTCCAGAAACAGCTGAACAAAAGAATCTGGCCAATTTCAAGTACCACTAGAAGGGACCAATATTTTCCCATTATGAAAACTCAGCTCAGGAGGATATACTTCTCTTTTTCTTTTATTTTTTTTTTATTTTTTTTATTTTTTTTTTAATAATCACATACAATTCTTATTACAAAACTAAAGGTGGTTTTCCATTTGACTTGGTCTGGGTAGAAAATACATTCCTCAGCTGTAAAGCTGGTAGCACTCTGCTGACTCAAAACTTAGCAATTCTGCACAGACAAAAACTGTACCTCACCCCCAAATGCCCCAAATGCATTCAAGATACACTTGTAAGGCTTGGTTTCTTGGCAGCTTCTGTCCCCAGCTTCTTATCCTCTAAGTTACTAAATTCTTGGCACCTCCTACTTCATTAGGTTATAGAAGTCCAACGTCTGAAGGAGGGATTTTGGCACTATTACTGTAAATATCTGGAAGCCAGTGTGATGACTAGTTACTTGTATTTATTTAAGTGTTCCTGTGTAGCATCCAAAGTCTGTTGACACCCAGAAGCACTGCATTCTGCAAAATGCTTTAAAAGCAAGCAGAAAGTAAGTTTCTGTTGCTGGCAGCTAATTCTTTTAAACTTGGAAAATGATAAGCTATGTAGTACATCTCTGGGTCACAGCAACCTTTTATAATAGCATAATCTAGAAGCGTAATTTTCTCACATCAAGCAGTTTGAGGGAGATGAATCTGCTTCTCTATCTATTTCCAGTGTTATGAAACCATGATAAAGAACCAAGCCAATAGAAGTACATAGCCCAAAAACATGCTTGCAATCTGGAACATCTAAGGTACTTGATAAAAACATTTGAGGACTTATGCATAATGCAAGCAACACACTTCCCAATATAACATTAAAGACAAAGTTACATTGCTGAAAGAGCTAATGCTGCAGATGATGTCCATGACCAGTGGCCCTGGCCTTCCTCCTGGACAAATCTCTTACTGCTGCTGAGTATTACAAAATCCCTGAGCTGTGAAGGACAGTGATTGTCCCTGGGACCTCAGATTCTGTGGGATGCTGCTAACAAGTTAAATACATTAGGTTTTGCAAATTCTGAAAGTGGGATTGCAATGTATTTGCCCAAGAGGATTTTCCAGAAGGTGGTTTCAGTATTGCACTGCAACGGGGTTTGAAGAAAGGGTCAATCCTGTTGTTCTGTTAAATTACATATCTTTCCAAGAGTGAAAAGAAGGGCAAAAACAGTTCAGAAATTATATGACGTGGTTAGTTTCTTCCAGCTATAGCACATCAAGCCTGTGTACTTCAGCTAGGTGAAAGACTGTCTGAAAAAAAGCACTTTTGGAAGGCTTGTTCAGTAAATTGTTTTTCCATGTCTTTCGGAAGAAGAGTTCGTGGTACTTCACAAAAGTTGGCATGGAACTCCCCAGGTACACTGGTACATTCAGTATGTACAGCTACAAGAGCTATGGAAAGCTTTTTTCTATAGGAATTTGAGTACCTGAGGCAACAACACTCCTCTAGTTTGGAAACTAAGCAGACATTTTTGTCTGTGTTTACTCCTAAGGGAAAGTAATGTGAGCATCATAAGGCTGTGAGTTACATCAATTTTAAAAATACTGCTTTGAATTAACAGAAAAGTGACTAGGAAAATTCTTCCTCCTGGAAATCTAGTTCCCAGCTGATTATTTATGTGTTGATATTCATTCTTTCCAAGTAAACAAAGAAATAAGCTCCTATGAGCCAAGTGAATCAACATTACTGGAAGGAATATCATTCTCTTACATTAATTGTTTTCCCCTTCCTCCAAGCCCTTAAGAAAAGGCCAGAAAACCCACCTCAGAAAAAAAATTCTGTCTGCAGTGACCTTATAAATTAAAACAACAGCAGTGATAAAATTACAGGGAGAGAAGGATTTAATCTTTCACTCAAAACATGCATTAGAAAGAATTCTATACTCTAATGCATATCTGCAAAGAAGAATTATGAAAATGTGCCCTTTCTGGTGGGCTAAAGAAATATGAGATCAGCAGATGTATCTGAAAATACAGATAAATTAGGATTAAAAAAAAAAATAACTCTGCATACAGTTCTGGTGCTGCCTCTCTAACCCAGGATTGAAGTCAATGTAGCCAGATATATTCTATTTCTGAATAAGGGGGAAGCAGGACCTCAAAACCACTTTGTTGCAGTGGAATTAAAAGAGCCCACTCAGTCCTGTCATCAGGAGTGTCTCATTCTGACAATGATCCCCCACCACAATTGCTTTCTGTAGAGTCTCAGGCTGAGTGCAGACACTGCCATGTCACTAGAACTCATCCAACTGTGTTTTACGTAGATACCAAACAACCATCATAACAATGTAGTCTGTTTGTGAGTGATTTTTCATTGTCTGCAATATAAAAGTCAATAATGGTCCCAGATATTGGTAAAGTGCCATTTCTAGTAGACACAACTGAAGGGAGAATTCCCACTGCAAAAGATGCAGGACAACAGAGAGAAGTATTTCTCCTTCTAAGGCTAAGGCTAAGGGTGGGGGGTGAGGGGTGGAGACTGTCCTTCCAAAATCTTAGGTGATTATATGACATTTTAAGATGCCAAACTTCTTAGTGTGGTTTTACTCCAGTTCTAGGACAGCTAATTATGAAGGACAATACACAGCAGAAGCCAGCTGTGTAATTCAAGGACAGCACAAAGTTGTACCACAAAGTACGTGGTCAGAGCAACAGGCAGTGATGTCAAATACATCAGGGAGAGTCTTCATTTTCTATTTGGAATGTAACTAACTCAGAAGTCTGCCAAAATTCCATAACCATTGATCTTCTGTGAGGAACTGTTTCAGCCTAAGGCAGAACACCACCAGCAACAACCAAAGCAAGGACCACCAGCTCACCAGCATGGCTGTGCCTTTTTGTAGTATCTGATCAGCCTGCTGGCTGCTACATAAGCCCTTATGCCTGTGACAGCTTCTATTTTCAAAATGGAAATAAAAATCATCTTTATAGCACTAAAATTAAAAATCCATACGCTCCTCCAGAGCTTACCTTCAGCCTCACTCTAGGCCCAGACTCCTGCAGAGTTGTAGAGTCCTCTGGAAGCCCAGCTTCACCCCATCCCAGCTCAGCCCAGCCCTGGACATGTGCTCCTCCCCAGCCTGCACCTCCACACCCACAGAACTCCAGCTCACCCACAACACACACACAGACCAGTGGGCACAAGAACATAACTGCATTTCTGTAAAAGATAGAAGGCTTATGGCAGTCTCAGGTTTTTAGGCTGGCTGTGGAGGGGAAAATGATACCTTATCTGGCATCAAGCCTACTGGTACAAAGCAGCTTGACATATTTTGATCCACCAGAATGAGTACGTTTACACAACTCAGTGCTTTGTGTTTTTACTGTACCACCAAAACACAGCTAGAGAGTACACAAGTCTTACCATTACTGACTCCTTATCTTGGAAATCTTCTGTGTGTATTTCATCCAAGTCCTTCAAGCACCCACTCAGTGTGTGTGCAATCCTGACCTCCCAGGACCGGTGTTATTTGCACACCACAGAAACAATGGAGCCATTTGTCTTGCAAGCAGGCCTGAGCAGGGGAGACAGCTCTCTCCCTCAGCTGGCCCCGAACAGGGCATTTGTTTCAAACGACTGAATTTCAGAGCCTTTAGAAAAAGACACGGTGCTGCTGCTTAAACCTTATTTTCCTCTCTCTAAACTCACACAACCCTTCTCAAGCCACTGGCTACAGAATGAAAGACAAAAGTATATCGGAATACATATACAAGCAATGTATATAGTCTTTAGTAAATGCAAGCTAATCCAGAGGAAAGACTTACAAAAAAAGTATTGTTAGAAATAGCAGGATGTCGACATTACTCCATTAAGAATATTGATAACAAACTGCTGCTTTCTCCTGGTGTTTCACAGTGTAAACATCTAGTCATTTGCTTTCCACATGTTTTGGGAGCACTGGACAGACTGTCAAGCAAGGACCATTTCTGTTCTCACATATTTCTGTGAAGCTCTCACTAAAAGTCATTGTTTTCATCCACGCTCACAAAAATCAAATTTGCATTTAATATCAATCTGGCACAAGTACAGTGTTTCCTCCTTTACACTAATTAGGCTATTTAAAGATGTTTTCATCAAATGCATGATAGGAACTTCTGGATTTTACCCCTTGAAATGTTCTGCTGAATTTTTGCTAACATTTGGTAACAAATCTCATGGGAGCCTTTAATGGAAGTCAACATTTTTTTCATGTGTCACATTGCATGTCTTCAAAACAGAAGTTTATAACAAACTCTTAATGCGACTTTAAAGCTCCCAGTCCTTTTCTAGATATCTGCTTTATGTTTGCTCACATTGCTGACTGCCCAGAGTTTGGCTGGCTCTGACCAGATCTAAGCACGAAGCCAAACTGAAATGACGCAGAACTTACTCCTTTCCTCCTTTGAACTTCCTTAACAAATAGAAATTTAGCAGCCTGTGCATCAGGAAAGTAAGCAACAAGAGAAAAGAATCCCCCAAACCATAAACAACCAAAACCACCCACTCTCATGCCAGCTGTTTTTTAAACTGATTTCTGTGGTTAACAAAAGAGACAGATTGCGAGTCATGAAAGATGAAGCATGTTCTACCCACATGAACAGCACTTCCTGGAGCCCACCAGCAAATTGAACTCACATTACAAAAAAAAAAAAATAATAAAAAGGAGAGAAAAGGAAAAAAAAAAGGTATATTCGTTATGTACCTCTATATATCAAAAAGGAGTTACTGGCCTAAAGGAGAGGACAGGTTGACAGCAACTTTGTATGTCATTTATGTTCCACTAATCTTGAGCTGAACAGAAAAGATCACTGCAGTAAACCCTATAGTTTAGCAACACCCTGCCTGCTCCATGGGCCATGACCTTAGCTCTGCAATTCCCGAGCACACCTTACCTTACAGCTTCAGAGCTGTGTGGAGGTCTTTACACAAAAAGTTTATGGTTCTGCTCCACAGTGCTTGCACAATAGTGATGTGTTTTCAGTCACGTATTTGCATGTCAATGGCATGCCTCTGCAACTCGGGAATGGAAATAAAGTGGTGGAATAAGGACCTTTCCAAAGCTCTACCAGCAAGAGGCACTTCAGCTGGTAAGACTCACAAAATCCTCTCTGGCAGTTCAAGGCGACATAAATCAGCCCTTGCCTTGCAAAGATGCACGCAGCAACATGAGCCATCCCAAAACGAACTCCACCAAAATGCTGTTTCAGTCAGATAAGCCACCCAAACTTCCCTTCAGGCAGTCTCATGGCAGCACTGCTGGTGCAAGCAAGAGCTGTCAATAGGAGGATGTGGGACAGAAAGGCAGCATCCTTAGTTTTAAATCTCTTTGGGCCACTGTACTCACTTCCCGAAGCTGCCACATTGATCCTCCTTTCTGGGAAATTAGTTTCAGCCTATAGGAACTATTGAGACTCAAAATTTGTTTTTGTAAGAGTACCATGTGAGTTGCAGCCATTCTATTTTGAAATAAAAATGTTTAATCTGCCAAGAACTAGGAGGAAACATAACCAAAAAAGAAGTGTCTTTGTATTATTTAAAACTTGTCCCATATTGACAATTACAAGGTGTGGAAAGAACTGTCTATAGCATTCCCCTTCCATAAGGCCAAAACTTTTGCTTTCCAACCAACTATGAAGTGTCTAAGAAAAGAGAAGTTTTATGCTTTCTTTGGCCATCACACCAGCTTGTTCTTACTGCCTGAAAGACAAATCGCATGTCTAGATAACTGAACTCTGATAATTAGAAAATCAGACTAGTTAGTGAACTGTCATTTTTTTAAAGCAAGGAGACCTTGTCAATTCTACCTGTCAAGAGAGTTTGGACAGATTGATAAACATTTCAAGAAAGCAGATTAAAACCTGTTCTCTCCACAGAGCAGACTTTCATTTAATTTTTTTGCTCACAAGCACATGATAAGAGAACACAGCACAAGACTTTCCACAGGACCAGACTTTATTACCAAAACTATTCCAGGTCTTTTGCTCAAGCTACTGCTGTGAATGGGAATGACTTGAAATTTGGTTTCACATATTTCCTGGCAGATAAGATAGTATTTATGAGTTGCCCTAGCATTCCTACATTTGAAGCAATATGAAGTATGATTGGCAGCAACCCAATTTCATTATTCTTAGATGAGTCAATAAGTGTGGAAAGAGAAATGAAATGGGCAGCCAATCAACACACACAAAAAAATTCAGATATTCTGAGGCCAAGAAAGTATTTATATGCTGATGACTCAACTTTTGCAGCAGTGTTTGCTGCAAGAACAGGAAATATACTATTGAACCCTCTTATGACAACAACTTTGATGTGAAAGGCCCGAATAGCTCATTCTGCCTGCTGTGATTCAGAGAGTCGGAGCTGTAATCCTGGATCTCTGCAGAGTGCATTCACTAGAGCTTCTGAGCTCATTAAAGGGCATCAGAAATACAAGGGTCCTGCAGGACACACGGTAAGTAAATGCCTTTTGAAGACTATGGAAAGAAACACAGGTGACAAAGGGCTGGCCCTGGAAGCTCTGCTGCTGTTTTACACAATGTGTATATATATAAGGCTCATCCACCTCTGCAGTGGTAGATGACTGCTGCTACACAGTCTGGGAAGAGAAGAGGTCCTCCATGCTTCTATCATGGCATGAAAACTTCTTATACTGGAATTTTCTGAACTCAGAACCTACAATTTACCATATCCTTTCATGAGTATTTGCGTTGAGGCTCGAGACAGCCACTTCTTTACAAAGTTTAGGAACTGCCTCTTATCTGCTGCTTATCATTTGTTTTTTTTCTTGCACTGCAGATGTTGTGGAGGATGTGGTGAAAGCAATGTAAAATAATGTCCTGGAGCAGCAATTCTTCCAGCAGATATATGCTGGGGCAAGGCTATCAAATAAACTGTGTCTGACTTAAATGACACTATAAATTGGTAGAAACCGAAAATTTATCAGTGGATTTAGATTAGTTAACTTCAACAATTCTTAGTATGCAATATTGGCAAATCTGTAGACAGAGACAGTAAATATATTAAATTGGTTGACAGCTAGAGTTAATTTTCTTGATACCCCTGGTAGTAATTCACAAACCAACTGAAAGCTTTCAGTTTAAGTTCAAATCAATATAAAAATTAATCCTACTCCTCCTACAAGTTATAGGCTGGTTGATGCAGGCTTACAGGGCATGCTAAAAAATGCAAACAAGTCTAATCTTAAAACCAGAAACATAAGTGAATTATTTTTTCCAGTATTATTTCAGTCAGATAAAATAAAAAATCTTCAGGAACCTGAATATGAGCTTCCAGAGGGGAAAAAAAAAAAAAAAAAAAAAAAAAAAAAAAGGCCAAATCAAAACAAGGCGTCTCTTCAGAGCAGCACAGGGAGGAGCTATAGAAGTGCAGGAGGTTCAGATTTGTTCTAAATTTCCCTCTCACAGATCCAAAGCTTCTATCTGCTGTTAGGCTCTGTTTTATCCTTCTGCTGGAGAATGTCATTCAGATTGCCCTTTTCACCTACTAAACAATCCAAGCAGGACAGAAGCAAATTAATGCTGCTGCAGCATGTCCAAGCTGCTATCTGTCTTTTCTAAATTTCCTTAATATTACCATAATACTTGGAGATTAAGCTGTCCCTTGAGTGTGAACATCTTTCTCTCTGCCACTGGTTATCTGAACAGCTGACTTGGTTACTTGCTCTCTTGTTTCCTCCTGCAGTCTCATACTAACACTCATGTCACACACAGCCCTTTGTAATCTCTTGTATAGACTTCTTGTAGTTGGTGATTTCTAGGTATTGACTTTAATAGCTCATAAAGTCACTAGTGGATATCAAATTTAATATCTTCAGCTGACATCAATGATGTGTTTTATCTCTCACTCTGAATTATAGCGTTTCTGGGGTTTGTAAGTTCAAAACTAATACAGCACAGCAGAAGAGGCCTTTTAATCCTGCTTATTAGCAAATGGGAATTTCTGACATAACCCAAAGGCTCTGGCAGACAGACACCACACAGCTGAAGGACAGACACTGCAACACAATGGTTTCCTAGCACTGATACCCCTGGCAAATGAGCTCCACTGGAGAAGCAGCATTCCTGTTTTCAGGGAAGAAGCCACCTTACTCAGACCAATACTTACCCTTCTGGAAACATGTCATCTTCCATAAAACAAAATGAGGTGCTGATAGCTTGGATGAAGCAGCTGGAAGAAAGGGTAAGAGAGAATGCAAGCTCACAGTGAAATGGAGGTACTTAAAACCCAAACAAAAAGCTGAAGCTTGCAACCACTAATAATGCACTAATAGTGTGCATTATTTACCGCATGCCACTGGACTGAGCAAGTTTCTTAGCCGGCCAGAGTTTACCCATTTCCCCTACCAAGCAGTAAGAAATGTAAGGCACTGAGAAGCAGGGTGAGAGGGGACAGAGTTGGGATGCTCTCCTCCATGAAACTGCATGTGCTCAGCTCACAGCCAGAGGCTGGTGAGCTGGGCAGCATTCCTCTGGCTGTGGCACCAGTGTGGTGGGACAGACTGCTCCAACACGGCACAGGAACCCACGTTATGAGCATTTGGGAAGGCTGCCTGTGCAGCAAAGCCTTCCAAGCACCATTAAAGTTTTATTTTTCAGATTATACTGTAATGATATCCTAACCATGAGAAGACAAATTTCTCATCATGTCATGATTTCATCACATTAATTCCTCTCAGATCCCCAACTCTTACTATGTGCCAAACAATCATGACCTTTTTTTTTGGTGTGTTTCATCATCTCCAAGCTTCTCCTGTAATCTGTAATCCATTGCCAACTAACATTTGTACACCACTCCCCACAAACACCACCCAGGAAGAGAGTAGACACAATATTTTATGCTCACTTAAGCACAACTATCCTGTTTTGGCACTCAAAGACAGATGGGACATTTAAAGCATGCAAGTTGTAGGCACAAATCTGCATTACACTCTGATCACCAACGAGGAAATTCACCCCATTACCTACAACCAGTATTAAGCAAACCACACAGGGCAGATCATCCTCTATAAAACATCACGTTAAGACCACTTTTTAAGAAGAATGACTATAATTGCTAAATATTTTCCAACAAAATAAAGATTGTTGAAAGGATATGCAAATATTACTCTATTCAGGACATGACTGGACAGCCTTAATGATCCAAGTCCATAATCACAACTTCCCAAGTGGGGACTCTGGGATACCAGCAGTTGCAGTGACATGATTTTTTTTTATTTTATTTTTTTTTTTTGGTATTGAGCTTCTTTAAAATTAAAATAGACTATTCATAATTCATCTCCCTTCCACCGACTGAAGAGCCTCCACTTAAAGAAAAAAAGCATTCACTTGAATGTTAAGAGCATGCATGAATCAAATATGGAACTAAAAGATATTTAATGATATTTGCACAAACACTTTCCAGTAAGGACTCTGATTTTAATTATCCAGTGGATGAACTCTGCCTGTGAACAAGTCAAATGATATTTTGCAGCCAATTCCTAACTCTGTGGTCCATGTCTCCTGGACCAAACCTGCTTTGCAGCTTTTGCACAAATATTTTTCATTTTGCATCCTAGTTTTACAGCCCCTCAAATTTTTCCTCTGCTTTTTCATTTCTAAACGTCCTTTTTTTTCTATCTATACGATCAACCACAGTGCACACAAAATATAATGTGAGATATAAAACTGTGAAAATAAAATCTAGGAAAGTTGCAAGCAATTTTTATAGCAAAAAATACATGTTTGAGAAGACATAAATAAAGATTTTAATAAGCCTCACACAAACAGGCACATGCCTACTCATTCCTCCAAATTGTCAGAGCTCTTGCATAAGACTTCTTTTATAGTCCCTGAAGTTACACACGTCTTAAAGTTAAAAAAGATAGACTTGTTAATAACACACAAATGTTCATAGACATAACATCTTTACAGATATCCTCCGTGAGCAGATCAAGTCACTCTCCATATGTATTTAAACGCAGTGGAAGGCTGGAGTTTTTAACTTGTCAGATCTGTGCCTGGGTAAGAGGGGCTCTATTTTCACTCTTGGAGCAGGGAGAGATTAGCAGCTTGAAATCACTTTGACAGTTTCAGTTACTCTCCTGCATACTGCAGGGAATTTTAATTCCAACCTGTGAAATTGTAATTGCTTTTCAAGAAGAGTGGAAGGATTCTGGGTAATGGCCACAGCCGAGCTCAGTGTCAGAGTTCCCAGTTGCTGCCACTTCTGATATTACTTGCTGTTATTCAAAAATCACTCCAGCTTTCCATATGGGAAGTTGGACTGGACAGTGAAAGTGAAACTAGATTAACAGTAGCTGTCAGATGTTCAGAGATGTGCAAGGAATTATGTAACAGAGGTGAATCTCCTCAAAAAGCACCTCCTTTTTTCTTCTTTGTCTTGCTTTATAGAACAAGCTTTACATAAAACACTTCTATGTCATACTCCTTTTCTAAACAAGTATACCATTTACTAGAAAGCTACAATGAAAAGACTAAATGACAAAGTCCTCCAGCATACAATGAACAAATAGAAAAGAAAATGTGTGTATTTAGTGTTGTTCACAAGAGATTTAAGATATCTTTGCTACTCAGAGTTCTATGGTTTCCAAGATGCCTCACTGCAAACAGCCAAAGAGAACTCAGAGCTACCAGAAACACTTAAGAAAAATAGTTGAGGCTTTCTTGCTATCAAATGGAAATGGTATTCTTTTTTTGCTCTGACAAAAGGTCATTGAACGTAGATTGCTTATTAGCAGACATATTCTCTAGTGATGAGTGTGTTCAGCATGTGTGAAAGTGGGATCAATTGACTATGAGGTAACTTTTCCTGCAACGACCTTGTTAAGCTGGAGTGCAGCAGATTTCTCACCCACCCTGATGGCTTGCAAAGTGGGAATACTTGGAAGTAGGTCTCAAACATAAAGTTAATGTAAAAATTCAAAATGCCACCTGCCAGGGCACTTAGGGTATTCAGGGAGCCAAACAGGATCAAAAATCACAGATCAGATGTGTTCAGGTCAACTCGTTCCACAAGGAGGATGTACTTGTACAGTTCACCCCACACTCACTGAGGCTTCCCAAGCTGCACCAGCAGCCCCAGGCAGTCCAGGCTTGGTCCAGGTGAGCTGTTTGACCAGAACTGATCTGCTCAGCTCAATGGCTTTGGAAGCTCTGGTTGTACATGAACAGACGCAATGACAAACACAATGCTGCTCTACAACGCAAACTGTCAAAAACCTCTCTCAAAATCCAAAGGAAGGCAACAAAATACGTGATAACACTCCCTACTTATCAGATTAAAACTCAGTTTAAGAATATAGGCAATGTCATTTACAAAGTCTTCTTTGGCCTCTTTCAGTATATTGCACTATTTCTAAGAAAATAAGCTGGTCCCATTAAAGTCAACGATGCACAGAATCTAAATCACAAGCTTCGTAAATCTCTGTAACAGCTGATGCAATGAGTCTGTAATTGCCACGATTAGATAAGCTAGAGTGGCTGACAGAGATAATGCTAGAGGCACACAACATATCTGCATAGATTATTCCCACCACATGCGAAAATTTGGCTTGGATATAATGATTTTGCCAATCCACAGTTTTCCTGAGAATCTTGCAATCTGTGGTACTTTGCTGAAAATTTCAACTCGAGTCATGCTAGTGGGGATTTTTTGAGAATTTCTCAGAATTGTTGAAAAAGTAAATTACTGATTGTTATATATTCCTTGTTGTACAGAAAAGTCTGAGAAAAAAAGCACCTCAACAAACAGAAGCAAATTAAGGGCATTTTTTGGGGCTTTTTTTTGTTTGTTTTGTTTTGTTGGGGTTTGTTTGATTGTTTTCTTCTAAAACTCATGGATTTTGAGTCTCAGCTTATGACCTTCAGTGGTTGCTATAAGAAATATAATATTTGAGTCATCACACACCTGATTTCCTGAAGACAGTTACATCTGTTGTTATAATTTACAGGCTGCACTTTCAGAAGCATCATGGTGGAACTTCCTGATTAATTGTCTGTAACTATTATGAATCCTCAATTTATAGAGTACAAAGCACTCTTACTAGGGGATTACTCTTCTGCACTGTAGGGCTGGTTTTGGCTGGGATAGAGTTAATTTTCTTCACTGCAACTAGTATGGGGCTATGTTTTGGACTTGCTGCTGCTGAGCGGGGCTTGAACCGAGTCAAGGTCTCTTCTGCATTTCTGAGAATGGCTGAGCACCTGCCTGTCAAAGTAATAAATGATTTATTTCCTTGATTTGCTTTGCTTGCATGTGCAGCTTTTGCTTTACATATTTAAGTGTCTTTACCTCAACCGCTAAGTTTCATCACTTTTACCCTTCTGATTCTTGCCCCTACTCCACTGCAGGAGGGTGAGTGAGCGTCTTACCTGCCTGCTGGGGTTAAACCACAACAGCCATGTAAGACAGCTCAGCTCCATCTGGATATGACACAAACATTAAAAAAAACCCCTCAATAGTGCCTGTGTTATGATTTTAAACAGTCTGCAAGTGGAAGTTTGGATGAAGATTCAGAAAGGTGACAAGGCATGAACAAACCAACAATATGATGCAGTCGGGTGCTGGAAGAACTGGGCACACAGTCCAGTCCCTCACTGACCAGCACACTGTCAGGATGTGTGGAGATCCTGTCATGACAAAAATGACTTGAAGAAAGTAATTAGACATTTTCATTGTGTAAAATGCAGCCTCCCCACTAAAAGAATAATAATTGTTTTATTGAGCCAATGCACAGCTAAGAGATTCCCAGGCAGTTCTCTAAGCACTGTACAAATTCTACAGACTGTATTAAATTCATCTTTTAACAAAACTCTATCACCATTCAGTTATAAAACCCCAACACCTTTATAACTATTTCTATGTAAAAATAATTCTACTTGTATTAACAAAGCTTAATAACTCATTGTGAAGTTGAGAGATGCAAGATGGCAGGCAAAAATTCTTTCAGACCTGACAGCAAAATAAATAGCAACAAATAACACTTTAATGGCCTTTCAGTGTTCATTCTAATGTAAAAAGACAGATACCAAACAATCACACTGCATCAAACAAAATCTTATGGAAAGCTTTAAATATCCTGCTCATAAACAATGACCAATATCACTCAATGGAAAGATTCGTTATAAACTTAATGCAATTTTACCTGATACAGCAATTATGAAAAGACTATGTAAAGCAAACATTGCATCATTTCAAAAAGGAAAAAAAAAAAGGAAAGATGCAACGAACTCTTCTATCAACCAAGGATCTCAGATTTTGACAAGATAGGTCTTCCCACAGCTTATTAATGTTCTCTCCTTTGAATGACAGGAAAGGCAAAGAGTGAGTACAAATTATTGCCCAATTCATATTAGTTTTTTTTCTCTTAAAAAAAAATTGTTGGTAAAAGTGTTTCCTTTGAAGATTTTGAACAGCAGTTTCATTGTTTTTATAAAAGCCCCATTCAGTTCACTGTTCTGTTTTCATTCCTCCATAGTAAAGCATAACAAGAACTGCCAGTAGAGCCAGGCTGACAGACAGGATCTTCAGTCCACCTCCCTCTTGTTGCCATGGGAGCTGCAAAGCCATCCAGGAGCTGAGCCGTGTTTTCACTGGGATCTCAGCAGAAGGCTGTGCTTTCCAGTTTGTGCCATTCTGTAGTGAACGTCTGAACTCCTGTGAAGAAATGCACACATTAGGACTGAAACTATATTATGTCTTCCTGACTGTACACACCAAATACAATCTCTTCTTTATACTCAGGTTCAAATTAATGTCCCTTTCAAGAAAAACAATTCAACCTGCACTGCATCATCATCAGGTCACCAGTTTTTTGTTCAGGAATCTTATAAATGCCATACAAAATCAGTATTTCTAATGAAATTAACTGCCAAATCAATGCAGCTGTTAGCAACAGAAACAAATCTCCACTCCACAGACCTCACTGTCATCAGAGCAGCTGTTTGATGGTTATTTTTTTATTTGTTTTGCTGCCATCTCACTGTTTTCCGATTTTTGGCTTCTCCAAAAGAAATGTCTAACCAGTGATAAAGGGGACCACAACACTCAATCCTTTGCACAGCAGGGATCTTCTAAAGTCAATCATCGACTCCTGGTGTGCCAGCTCAGTGGTGCTTGAAAATCCTCCCAAAGGGCTTTTCCTTTCCCCTGACCCTCAGGAGGCAGCTGTGCTAAAACACTCACCTTCGCATTCAGCATATTGAATCCTAGCTCCCTGCTGTGCCTGCCATTACTGTTCCCAACCTGACTGCAAGCTCCAAGATCCCCAAGAATATGATGTCTTTTAACTGCACCACAAGTTATAGGTGTTGCATCACTATTTCAGCAGAAAATCCAAGTGAAAATAATAAAATGCTCTTTTCTCTCGCACCCTTGTTCAGTTCAGCATTGTAGATATTCAAAAGGAAAAACATCATCCAGTGAAACTCTGATGACATTTGCAAGAGATGTAAGTGGTAAAGGTGTAATTAAACAGAGGGGTAACGATACTGCACCGTAAGATTCAATATTTCTGCTGATCATTTCTGTTTTCCTCCCTCTATTTGAATAATCTCTCAGGAATTCAATTTAGTTCAGCTCGATTTTTAATTGGTTTGAAATTTTCCAGTTTAAAAAACGTTTCTGATTAAACCATTATGTGTTTTCCTCTTTCACATTTTGTATAAAACAAATCAGGGACCCAGAAAGTACCTATCTGGATAATCCTTTTTTTCCAAGAAGCTGAAACAGGGATGCATGAAAATACAGACCAGATGCCCGCTCTTTTACCAAACATATTTCTGGGCAAACTCAAAGAAATATCAAAGTTCCAGGAAAGGTGACTGCCCATGAAAGTGTGACAGCACAATTCAAACCTTCTGTAACTGCCTCCTGTTTTCCATTTCAGCAGTCAGCTCCATTATAGTAATTGTAGAAGGAAAATAATGATTACTACTTGTTAGGTAAGTAAGCATCAAAGGGGCAAATGACAGCCTGGAATAAGTGCTATTCTAACAGCTGAGTTATTGCTGACTTAGATCCCAATTCACACAGGCAAAGGGTTACTGATCAAGTGAACTATGAAATGACTTCTCACACATGCTGCACCTTGAAGAACATCAACTGGGTAAACAGAGGAAAGGAAAGACAGGTAAGCACACTGGGATGTAGTTCTCTACAGTGTGGGGCACAGTAACAGCACCACTCCAGAACTTCAGTCTATATTGTGCAGAACATGTTAACTTAAACAAAAACTATCGTTAAGTTATTAATTACTATCAATTTATAAGGCATCTGGAATTTTAGTACTCGGCCACAGCTATTTTGTCCTCCCAAATCAAAACTGATTAACCTTTGTCAGAAGATTAAACTGGAAAACATACAGGATTAAGGATTTTTTACAAATTAGTCAAAATTATTTTGAAAATTACTCTTTCTAGACATTTATAAAGCCTTTCTTTGCAGGTCTCACAAACCTCTACTAGTAAGGAGCCTAATTTATGGTAATGACCTGTTTTCACATGTATTGTTGGCACCTTAACACTACGGCTAAAGTGATTTAAAGGAATGGATAAGGCTGTAAAAATATCAGTTCAACTAAAGTATTTTTTCTTCTGATACTTACTTTTCACTGATTCACGACCTAAAATTTGGCTGACTACAAGCACCCTATTGACTCCTAATTAAATATTTCTACACTGCATGATAAAAGCCATGGTTATTTAGTCATAAAAGACAAGATGGTATCCCTTGGCAAACAGATAAAAAGGGCCAGAACCTCATAAATTACGTTGGACCTTCTCAGTGCTCCTCTTCATGCTCAGCTTCAGCTCCTATCCACATGCCTCAGGAAGACTAGGGACAGCCAGCAAAATGCCCCAAACACAAATTACAAGTTGTAAAATGTTTTGAGATACTTCTTTTATGTTTTCCCCTTCACTAACAGTTAAGCACATCAGTGTTTCATGCATTCAATCATGTTTCTGTAACTTAGTTTACAGTAGTAGTTTCACTGGCATTTCATTTACGTTATGCAGTTTTTCTGTTTTCCAACACAAAACCAAAAGAGTTTCATCTTGCTGGTATAATTTTCATCATACATAGCCTATACTGTTGGGTTTTTTTACCATACTGTTTTCTTACACCTCTACTGCAACATGCACTGCATATGCATTAGGTAGTGCTGCATACTGCTAGTAGGACAGAATGGCACAAGAGATTTTAGCAAGGTTTAGAAAGTTCCAGTGGTGATGAACACTGCTAGGGAATTATCCCAGTAACATTTCATCTAAGTCAGCCTGTACAGCTGTGAAATCTGTTTTTTCCTTACTTCATTGTATTTCAAATTAATGAAATGATCATACTGATACACTAAACCCATTTTTTGTTTTCTTTCAGTAGAAAGACAAATATGTATCGATTTGCAAACTGAAGCGACCCTTTTCTTAATGACCTACATCGCAGCTTACCACTTAAACATGCTGTGTTTCTGTTTGATCATGTCCACCTCTTCAGGTGATCCTGCCAAATATTCCATTTCAAGGAAAGTAAAGAGTGAATTAATCTGATCCATGTTTTCTAAACACTATTCTCTAGTTTGGCCCAAAATTCTGCCTGACACATGAGTAATACCATAGGCTTCCATGAAAATTTCCTTCATTGTCATCACAGAATATGCATTTGTAAAAAAAAAAAAGGTACATCTAGCTCCCTGTGACTGAAAGGCTCTGGTAGAAAATAATAGTATTTTTGTCCCCATCCTGAAATTCATACAGAGCTTTTAAACCCACAATAATCACTCAGAGACACCTGCAGGTGGATGCCTCTTCCCCAGAGTCTGTTGTGCAGCTCAGTGGGAGATGGCACAAATTCCCCAGTGTGAAGAGGAGCTCTGCTAAAGGGACTGTGTCACTGCACCCTCTCCCTCCTGAGTAAGGGCTGAGCAGCCCTTGCCACACAGGACAACAGTGAAGGGTCTGTCAAGAATACAAGCAGTTCTTCCAGGCACACAAGTATCATATAAACAGCTGTGTTAGTGAAAAACACTGTATATATAAATTCTTTGCACCTTTGGTGTAAAAAAACTTTGGTGGAGGTAAAGATCTCATTTTTTGAACTAGCATTTACACTAGTCCACTCTCCATGCTCTCACTTAATAGAAGAATTAATTCTGAACAATCCTTATTTGTATCTCTGTCTCTAGATACAATATTCACAGTGCATTAGCTTTCCAAGGAAATCTTTAAGTAATTTCTGTAATGTTCTGAAGTGATATAGTAATTGTATTTACCACACACAATCATTAGTCAGAGTGCAACAGTTTCTTAAGCTGAGCTTTTGTAGCTGCAAGAGTTAGAAAGATTACCATAATGATTCATTTCAGAGGAATTTAGAACTAAATTCAGAGCCTCTTTTAACAAAAAAATGCTTGGAGGAAGCCCTAAGGTAAGAAAGTTTCAAAAATATGTGTTTATATTAGTTTCAGTCTTGATAGGCCACAAACTCCTTGGTAGACTTGTTAAGCATTGCTCTCACTAAATAGGACCACAATGAAGGAAAAGTGCTCTTACTCTTTAAAACTATTAATCAAAAGGAGGGGAGGAAGGGAAATTACCAAACTGAAATGCAAAGACAGAGACTTTGAGGAAAGCATCTTGTATTTCCATGGAGGCAACCTTTCATCTTGTTTTGGCAGTCACAAAGTAAACACAAGACTTTGCTAATAAGGTATAATATAAATTATTAAATCTTCTAGTGTATGATCAAATGCATTTCAGATTATTTTTTGAATAATTCTGCCTTGACGACTGCCAGGAGTAATACATTTTGTGTACTCTTGCACAGACCCATTGATTGCTGTTTTTCTGAAACTCCAGTCCCAGATTAAACCACCGTGCATGAAAGAAATATATAATCACATCAAACCCTAAGATTTGGCATCTGTCGATCATAGCCCAGCTTTTTGTAAGATCTCACTTCATGTTAGTCAACAAAGACATAAGAGAACTCTTTAGCTCTGAGCTGAGATTTTAATAGATTCAAAACATTTCTTACATGCAAATTTCTTTTATGGCTCAGGGGCACTGTTAGAGCTTGAAGTGTTAGCTAACTGCTGTGAAAAACTACTTGACTGAGCATATCTCAAGATAAATTAGACTTCTGAATTTTTTAGCCCAACCAAGTACATCACACACTTGTACTGCTGGCTTTAAAAATATGGACTTTTACATAATCATGCACAACAAGCCTGTGTGACAAATTTAAAGAAAACATGTTAAAATATGCATTACATATCCTGCTGCACTATTTGAAACTCTGGGCTATTACCCTTTAAAGGCATTTTTCAGATTTAAAAAACAAACAGTTACTGAAGGTGACATAGATTACACATCCAAAAAATATGGAAAATTGAGTTTTATTGAATGCTTATGGAAGATACATTTAGTTCTGTAGGTATTAAGAGAACTTCTTTGATTTATTACCTTAAAAATCTACCAGCTTTATGCAGATGTGGAATACTGATCTTAAATTACAAAATAAATTGCACAGAAAATATTTTTTTTCTAATGAAAATAACACGGTAATTCCTACAGGATGCATCCCTGCCATCATGTATTCCGATGAATGCCCAGTACGATGCTGTTAAAAGAAAATGCTGTCTACAAGCATCCTTGTGTCAGATGTTATCAGCTGTGCACCATTCCTAGGAATTCACTGATTCCCAACACACAGAGTTTACTTACTCATTTTAAAAAGTGCGAAACCTTGAGGGAAAAAAAAAGCAGCCATGTCCTTTAGCAAAGGAATTTTGTATCTTTTTGGGCTTTGAAAACATCCAATGATGGAGACCACAACCTTCCCTGCTGGAGCCCATTTGTGGGGAAAATGCTTCTCTTGCCATCCATCTGAACCTCTTATTTCAGTTTAGGCGCAGTGTCTCATCCTCCCACGTGTGCCAACAGGAGGCACTTGGCTCAGTCTTGTCAGGAAGCTCTGTGCAGGCACTGGGAAGCCTCAGCTGGGCTCTCCTGAAGCCACCACTCCTTCTCCAGCCCTCAACAAGCCTGGTGCCTCAGCCCGAGCAACTCTGTGACACAAATCTGAACTCATTATGGTTCCCAGCTCCTAATTTACATCAAGATCATTACAAATTACCTAGTAAAATCAGGTCAGAAATACTCCTAGACATTGGACCACGGTCAAATGCAACTATGCAGGTAAAAATGGGAGGCCAAAGAGATTGACTGACCTTAAGCTCCTTTGTAGTAAATCTGACAGTTCCTTCCAGCTGTCATCCTTTATGGAGACCATATTTACTAGGGCCTTCCCTGACCTGCACAGCAAGTAAGCAAAATTTGTGTTCTTTCCAGTAACACCTGCATGATCTGTCTGATTCCTTTGATCAGCACAGAAAAAACAACTTTGCTCACTACTCAACTTTAACCTTGTTTACTACTACAATAATCCCTCATGTCCATTCTCTTTTCCTTCTACTTCTCATTTCTCTCATGCATCATCTGACCATGCAGCCTCTCAAATAAACAAAGGAAGAGATGCCACTAGGAACACAAATTTGTAATGTCATGCCATACAGACACACATCTGGAACTTCCTCCTCCTACATTAACATTAAATTCATATTTTAATATTCCTATTATAAAGTGAATTAATTTTCTCTCTGTAAATTCCCACCATTAGTGTATGGCTGCATTTGTGTTTTTCTTGGCAGACATCTCCCTGCTCTCTGCCATGTTCTCACCTAAGAGTAGGCCTGTGCCTACTTAGTTCTTTTTCCTCCCCCAATCTTTCAGATTATTCCCTCAATCAGCCCTCAGAATTCACAAAGCACTTAGATGCTAGACAGAAGACTGAGCAACTGGGACTTATTAAATAACTGTGATGTACACTTTGAGGAGGAAGGGAACAACCAAAAAGCTCAGCTAACAGAAAAAAAACAAAACCAAGAGAAACAACCAACTTAGAGAACACATGCCAAAAACCACCTCCAAAATGTATAAAACACAGTCTTGTGCTGTTTTTCATCATACCCACTTGTTTTAGCCTGTTTCTTTATATTTACCCTTAAATGTTTCATCCAGGACTCGACTCCTTTTTTACATATTTGTATTTTGTGCTGTTATTAAACTTAGTGATTCAGTATTATTCCACTACACAAACAATGCACTGTCAAAATAACCTGTCATTCAAGGTCAGACACAACATCTTTAAAAAATAGTGTGATGCCTGGATTCTGAGCTTTATTTTTTTTGGAATAAGGTGTGTGGGGTGTCAGTCACTATGACAGAATCAAAGGACATGACAGCCAGCATTCCAGACAGCACCTGCAACTACAACAGGACTGAGAGATCATCTAAATAGAAGAAGTTTGCAATTCAAAAATCAGAGTCACCCAAGCAATGACTTGAAATGAAGAATGAACACAGCAGCACAATGTGGACAAATTCAGGATGGGGTTCTGTCACTATTTATCTCCCTGTGCATAGGACAGTTTTATGAAGAAGATGGCAGGTACTTGCTCTGGGCACTTATCTGGTAATTAGCTGGCTAACAGGCAAATCTGTTTCCTAGAGATCACCAGCATAGGCTTCATGGCTTTGAAAATACATTACAGTGAATCACTGAATGTACATTGACTTGTAGTAACACTAGATATCATTTCTCAGTGTGCATACCATGGCTGTCTTATTAGATACAGTTCCATAGGATTCCAGATTGCTCTTTCCTTAAAAACATCGCTGAGATTTTTTATAGGGTTCTTTTGGGGGGGGAGGTGGGGTTTTTTTAAATAAAAGAATTTTAAGGCTGTGTTTGTAATACAACAATTTTCCCAGTTTATTTTGTTGGATGATGAAAGAAAGATAGCATGTGAATGTTCAAAGACTGCTCTACAAATGAGAATAGTAAATGAAATATGATATACTTTTTCTACAGCACAAGCTTTCAGAGACCATCACCTTTTTGCTTCCCTTTTAAATCTTGAAACAACAGTGACAATTATGTGGAGGTCAATGGTAGCTACAGGCAAAGACACAAAAGGTTTCCATATTTCAAAAAGGCCCAGTAAAATGAATAGCTAAATCTGAAGATGTATATTCATGTCACAAGAACTACCAATATAACTGAAGGATATTCACATATCAACAGTGAAATGAGTAATACTGCTTTTACTCAGGGGACATTGTCTCATAAAATCAGGTAAGATTTTGAAGATCTTTCAGATAGAGCAAAGTAGAATAAACTGATATATGTACATATTCTTGGCTGAAGCCTTTCCCTTAATCCTAGAATATGTCATAATCCTGAATTTATAGTGTTTTCATTTCTTCCTACAGAACCAACCATTAAAATAGGATGTTCCACAGAGACTTATATAATACAACAACCTCAGAGACAAAGGATACAGCCCTTCTTACACTTCAATGTCCTGGATAATAAATATGGTTTAAAAAGAGCATTTTAAATACTTTGCAATGATACTAGGTTCCAGAGCTTCACATTTCATTTTAGTAGGTAACTGTGGAATCTACATGCCTCCCTCATTTTACAGGGAGAAAAAAATAAAAAAGATTGAAGTGTCTCGACTGCCACAATGCAAGTCAGCAATCAGGTCTCTACAATTCCTGTCTCAGATTCCAGCTGCCACCAGAAGCAAACAAAGCCTGTAAAAATCTTTTATGTCTGTCAAGTCTAAGTTTTAAAACCATTTTCTTAAAGCTAGGCAATGCCTTAATATGCAGTCTCCTGACAATTTCTCTTACATTTATTTTCAGACTTTCTGTCTAGGATTAAACACCTCCAGCTCCTGGGAGTGCAGATGCTCACCAAGCACAGCTGGAAGCAGACCTTGGCAAAAAGAGGCATTTCATGTAAGCCTAAAATTTAACACTTAATACAGTGTGACTGATCTTGACCAACTTTGTGGGTTCAGTGATAATACAAAGGTTTTCTTTTCACATTGCCATGGCCTCTTTCCTTTAAGTATCCTTAGTTGTTTTAGGAGGTCTCCCACAGTGCCAGTTAGCATACTTTGAGCACCTGAGGGACTGTCTGGAAATCTGTGTCTCCTTTTTAATTTCACACTCAGTCAAGTTCAGCTGCAGTTAATGGAGGGCTCTCTCATGGAAACATCAAACAATGGTTACTTTCTGTGATTAGCAACCCTAACTGCTCTAACACAATCTCTCTATCCCCAGTCACCACAAATGATTCGTCAGCCCTTCCCCACAAGAAAGATTACATGAGAAAAACCTTTCTTGGCTTGCAGTGCATTTTATGCTAGATAATCATGATAGCACCTTGGCACCCTGTCTAAGACATCAAAGAGCAGTAAGTATCCAATCTGCAGGCTGGAACGAATATCTACCCTCAGGAGAGACTTCGTATCATTCACAGGGTGGTCTAACCAAACTTCTGCAGTTGTACAGGACTGAAGTGCCTCAGCAGAGACTTGCACCCTGTCAGGCTCAAATACTGACCATTTATTCCCACTGGACTTCAGTCTTCTCCCACATGGGTGTTACACACTGTGCTCTATCAGGTTGTATCTGATAATTCCAAGGATTCATAATGAGAAATTCAGTTCTTCTGGAATTAACTGAAGCAAAAATTACTAATTTCCTCTTTTTCTTTGATATATCATCTCCTGGAGTTGTCTTAAATGCTAAAAAGTCAACACTGCAGCTTGCTTGAATACATGCTACAAAATTTTAATGATTTTTAAGTATCTATTTTCAAGCATCTTTAACTTGCCATGATCAATTTTGTTCTCCAGACTAACCTTCTAGCAGTTACTTTAAATATCTGTCCCATCTTGAACTGTGAAATAGGAAGACAAAAGCTGCATTTCAGGAGAATAATGTAAACATAAACTTATAACTGTTTCTGAAGCACTCAGAAATTTAGTTATGGGGGTCACAGGAAAGGTTAGAAAGAAATAAGTAACTCCCTTGAAAGAGAGGTTTAAAAGGCATGTAACAACACTAATACTACATGACAATGAAGAGGAAAAATATCTAACAGTAATTTATTAAATTGGACACTAGGAATTATTTTTTTTTTACCCAAAAGGTTGTCAAGCACTGGAACAGGTTGCCCAGGGAAGAGGCTGAGTCACTGTCCCAGCAGGTATTTAGAAGATGTGTGGATGTGGCACTTGGGGCCATGGTTCAGTGGTGGACTTGGAAGTGCTGGGTTAGTGAGTGATTTGACTCGGTGATTTGTAAGGTCTTTTCCAACCTAAAAGATTCTGATATTAAAGGAATAGTCTCAGCTCTTTGCACAAAAAATTTGCACATGGACATGTGTGAAAATACTGCATAAGCACCTAATAAAAGACTAAAACACAGTACAGCTGGCGTTTACACAGAAATGAGGATTGCTAAACATTCCTCTATTTAGAAAAGGCTACTGGTCTGTGAGAATACAGCCTGTAATATTTTAATACAGCTTTCTTTCATGTTTTGCTGTTGCTTTCGTCTCTAGGTAAGTACAAGTATTGACAGCAATTGACTCCTGCACAAGTGGTGTCCTCTAAATCCTTTCAGTATCTCTGCCTATCCCAGTAACTTTTGAACCTACTCACTTCAACAGCGGGAGAACACCAAGGGCTGGTAAAAAAAAACCTTGCCCAAATCTAAATCAGTGCTCCTGCTGAGGAAGAAGCCAGACCACAGCCTCAATGATCTATTTTATGCCACCACCCTGCTGACCAACCTGTACTCCTGAAACTCCAAATCACATGTGGTAGTTGCACAAATCAGGAGAAGTTACTATAAAGTGAGATAAATACAAATAAAACAGAGCATGACCTGAAAGTGGCAAACATATACCAGGTGTCTACAGGGGTGAGAAATGCAAGCCCACAGGATGACAACTGTGGGGCTTAATGTAGTCTTCAACAAATTGATGGGTTTGGATTTTAAAATGTTTCATGTCTCCATACTAAAGCTTAACAGCACTATAACAGTTTTCTTTTATCACACAAGATACTCCCCCAAGTATAATTCATTCCTTTCCAGCTCCTAAGAGCTGCACATCTGGCTTTCCCCTGTGGTTCTGTGACAAAATCTGATTATACTACAGAATCTTAAGCACTCCTCACTGAAAAAATAATGAACTAACATTTCTTTGGACAAAAGACACATGAGCTGAAAAAGGAAAAGAATTCCTGTCATTCTAAGTACTACTTCCATCATTTTGCCAAATTAAAGTTCTTGTGTTTTGAAAAAAATATCTGTTTCAGAAATGGATATTCACAGCTGTCCTTTTTGTATGATAATTATGTTATCTGCACTTATCAGAGATTTTGTATGTGAGAATTGCAAAACAGTTTCCATACGGATAAGATAAATCACAGTCACACTGACTGAAATGACTTAACAATCACATGTGAAGTCATGTCAAAACAAGGACAAGAATTAAAAAAAAAAATCCTCTAGTCCTGATAACAGGACCCTTTCCTCAGGACCAGAAATCCATCTGGTCGATATTATGCATAGGTAGTTTTTGCAGCTATGTGATTTTTTTGACAAAAAGAGCCTGAGTGTACTGCCTACACATTTTTGTTCCATCAAAAGTACTTTCACAAACATTTCCAAGCCACTCCAATTCAAAATGGAGCATTTGTTCAAATTCTGTCACAGCACACATATATAGGTATGAAGAAGGATCCATGAATTTGAAAGCCAAGACATTTAGTGAAGAATTTTCTTACACAAAATTGTATCAAAGACCCCCTCAATATACTGAGACTAAAGAAAAATAATAGTAATTTCCATGGGGCTTCTTCTTTTTGGTTTGCATTTGACATCTGGCTCTCTAAGCCAGCCAGGTTTCATTCCTTTCTCTATTTATCAATCACACATCCATCTCGGGTTGTAGCACTTGCGTGGTCAAATCTTTGTGAGAGCTCACATGGGCCTAGACTGCCATGCCTTGCCAATCACCCGGCTAGACAGAAATGCATCATGTAATTAATAGCCACGAGCTCTCCTGCTCCACACATCACATATGCTCCCACACACATGACACTGACCTGGCAGCCCTTGGGAAGGAGGGTATTGGGTAACACCAAATGAGCCAGGTCAACTCTTTAGGTTGTCCCACACCAGAGGCCATTTCTGCCCTGGAATAGACAATGCTCACACATGTGTGGAGAGGGCTTCTTTACAGGCCAAGTCTCACAAAACAGTGTTTCTACTGGTAAGACCAGGTAAAAAAGGCAAAATAAAAACTGTCCTAAAGAAGACATTAATAGCACAGTAAAATCAACACTCATTTGCTGACTTAAGATGAGCCAGAAATTTGGGATTAACTATTTTCTTATGGGCTGATGAGCTATCTAGATCGAAAACGGTCTACCTTTGGGTCCTTAATTATTCTGTGTAATTACCATCACCAGAACAACTAAAAATGTACATTTCTTCTAGAAAAATATTTATAAACACTTTAAAATGTATGCTTTTAATTTATAAATGATTTGTCAGCCCTTTTCCACAATAAAGAATGAGAAAAATCCATATCCTTTCTTTCATACCATGGTGGCATTAATGAATGTGTAGAATAACTTTGGTTTCTAACTGCATTCTAATTAAAAATTACTTCAAGCCAGTGCTTGTTACCTTAGTGATTAAAAGCTGAAGCACCACTGCAGTAAAAACATTTTCCTCATCATAATTCCAGTTTTTTATAATATCTAGAACAGAAGAAATATATCCCAGATCATGATTTTATTACTACATCACATCTTGCTGTTGTGGTCCTGACTCGAGCTGTGGTCCTGACTCAAGGAAAAGAAATGAAAGTAAATATGCTGGAATTTTAACATCCCATGGGCTTGAGTTTCAAGCACAGAAAAGCTGTGCTTGCAGCCCTCTGACTCTTTTGGAACCTCAAAACATAAACTGGTTCTGACGCCAACCTGCGAATCTGCTTTGAGTCAACTCCCTGAGAAAATGATGAACAATCTTTGGAATATGTTGTAATGAAAAAGAAAGGCTTAACACCTAAAAGACCCTGCAAACAGATGTAGCTCCAATTTTACCTTAGTGGGAACATGTATGGGATTTGAGCTATCCCTACCACACCACCACCATAACCTTTCATGCTAACCTGACTAGATCTTTCAGTGCAGAATTCCTTCATCCCAGTGCTGGATGAGACAATTACAACAGACACAGATGTAATTTCTGGCATTAGAATAAATCAGTGGAAAATCTTTTTGCATTTTTAAGAAGGGTTCCAAGGTCTGAAATAATAAACTGTAGGTGGGGTACTCTTCAAGTAATTTAAATACACAATGGGAAGTAGTCAGAGGAAGGTTATCCACAACCACAAGTAAAGCTGTTTTTAACAAAGTACTTAAATAACCAGTAATTTTTGTGTTTCTTTTACTTAATGGTCTTTGATAAAGCCCACAGGAACAGCTTGATTAGGAACTAGCTAACAAAAAAGAACTGATCCTAAAGCTCAGTTTAGGAGTCAGGCCCCGTGAAAATTCATAGGCACTGAGCCAAGTTCCTTAAAGAGAGAACGCAAATTTTTACAGTGATTATTACCCCTATAGTTTGAGAAGACTCCCTTAAAAATATCTTAGTGGGAGAGATTGTAGTAGGAGGGCAAGGGTTTATTTCTATTGTTGTTTGGTCCAGTAAAACTGCAGCAACATGCTTTAATAGCTAATGGCATGATAAAGGATCTGGAGGGAATGTTAAACTTGATATGGAATACAGCCTGCACAAACACAAAGTTACTGTACGTGACCTCTGAATAAGCACCAGTTTCTAAGCTGGCTTAGATGCTATAACATTCTGTGGACTGTCTTTGAGCACACAATCATTCTAATGTGTTAAACAGTCACCATAAGTTCTTTGGATATTCTAGAGTAGTTAGGAATATATCCTTGGTGGACTAAATTTAAGGCTGTGAATTTCACATCCACTTCACTGAAGTATAGTGTTTGAATATTTTAAGATACCTTTTTTCCAACATGGCCATCAAATAGAACTTATTACTCAACTGCAATGTAATTTCAGTAAAAGACATAGCCCCTGCAAATGTGTATTTGAATTTTTGTATGAAGACATCTCCCCCCATTATAATTTAGTGGTGACAAAACCTTACAAAATTTGCTTCTTTTTTTTACTGCAAAGCCTTTTCCTCTTTTTCTTATATTATTGCCCTTGACACTACAAAATTAAAAACAAAAATCTCTTATCTCTAATAAATCTCTTATAAGTATATTAAAAGAACAAACATAAATCACTATGTCCAAATATTATAAAAGTCTGACTGGGAAATTATGATTAAAAATGTTATCTAGGTATCCTACTATAACTCACAATTAATCCTAATATTGCAGAGCAGTTCAATGTTTGTTCAATAGATTTGCCAGAATAAAAAAATAAGTTACTTGCAAAATTTATGTATATCATAGCAATTCTCATTATCACAAAGGGAATAAGCAAGAACACAAAGGATGATTATTAGACTATTAGAAATCCATTAATCTACTCAGAATCTAATAAAGATTTTGAACATGTAATAACATTAAAGGATACAGATCATGGCAGTTTACCTTTAACATGGTTTGGTAGTTTTTTTGAAATGAGCTACACTTTTAAAACAGTTTTTAGTTAAAAAAATAGCTTAATCTCCTGACTGTAATTTTTATTGCCCTTCAAAACAATCTCAAAGGTAATGAATCATCTCACTTCAATGGTTTTGGCTACAACTACGTTTCTAAAAGGCGGATGTTCAACATTCCAGAAATTTGTATGTGTGAATTCAAACCTCCTACTGACCTTTCATTTGGGGATGGGAAAAGCTGTATCATGAGCTACATGTGCCTTTTTTGTGCTGTCCCTTTCAAGTATTCATGTAGAAAGACTATTTTAATTACAGCTTCAACAAAGGAGGAACACATAAAAATAACATCCACTCAAGATATAAATATCTCATGCCTCTGACTGTATTTGCTCACAGGGAAAGGAGAGACAGGGAAGGAATGGAGAGAGAAACACTGAAGTGTGCTTTTTTGTGATCTAAGGAGTACTAATAAAAAGAAAAGGGATGGCTAAGTACTGCTGGCAGAGATAAAATGTACACATGGGCTGAATACCCTTTACCTATCTTTGTATTAAAGTCTACTGGAGAGGTATAAAATACAACCTATGATCACTTTTGTGGATTGGATGTATGTTCCAAAACAACATAAAAATTGAGAAAAGTTGTGGCTGCTATATTTTTGTCCTGAAAGCCAATTAAAATTTACTGAACATTGGTATATTTATAATATATAAACAATGTAATATATAAACAATATAATATATAAACAATAAGGGATTACCCAAACCAAGCACTATTTAATTTTTCCCAAATAGTGTGTTTTATAGAGATCTGATGGAAAAGAAAAAATATTTTAAAAGGAACTCCTAATTATTACAGGGAGTGTCAAGTAGTTAAAATTTCCATGGCCACACATTTCCCTATGCTAACAGAGAGCAGAACCCACTCACTGAGCTTGCAGTGCAGCATCAGCAGATTGAGTACTAGAAATAATACACAAAAATAGCAGAACTATTTTAGCACTTAGAGTTTTACTTTTGGAGGCAGAAAGGGTAGAACATTTCTATTTAACCTTTGCTTATTCCCCAGAAAATTACTTAGAGTTGAATCCTCCCAGCCATTACTATTTCCATTTATTGCATGAACTGCACAGGATTAACATAATTATGTAATTTAAGTGATTAAACAGTGACATTCAGCAAAATAACACTGTCTGTTGAGGAAATGAAAAGTAAATAAATTTAAGTTTAGATCTTTTCACCTGAAATGGATTGTGGTGAGCATTTGTTTGAAAAGGGTCTACGTTGTATGTGTTGTTTCAGCTGAGCTTTGATCACTGTAGTTGAAATTCAGCCCTGCCACAGGGATGGGCAGAAAGACAACATGCCCATTAAATTAAAGACACCAGGATAAAACTACTTGGTGAAGGCCTTATGCTGGCTCTTGGGTTTGCTGTCTTATATCACCTCTGTGTATTTTAGGCCTCTAAGCAGGGCAGAGAAATGTGTTGGATCAACACACTTGCACTACCTTCTGCTCCAATTTGAGAGTCATCAAATGGCTAAATTTAAATGTTCATGGACTTATAGCATATAAGGCTGGAAACAAAGAAGTCACCCAGCCCATACCCACAACCCAAGGTGACTGATTTACATCTCGAGTCTTTGTCACAGACATTGGCTAAGTATGTTCCTAAAGATCAGCATTGATTAGAATTCCCCAACCACTACATGAGATTCAAACCAGTATTTATCTAAATCCAGAAAGAAGAATTTACTCTGCCCATAAGAAGGACTAAACTGCAAGTTTCAAATTCTAAGCCAAAAAATGGGCATTCAAGCAGAAGAAAAATTCAAGTCAACTCAATTTCTCAAATAGACAAAGCCAACACAGCACACAGATAATGTGTAGATCATGAAAATCAGCATCTAAGAAACAGCACATGACAAATTTTCAGGAAATAATTAGACACTCGAAGGTCCTTTTAAAAAACATTCATAGGTGGCATTAAGCTCTGCTCTTCAAAAGGAAATACATCTCTTATTACATTAAATGTATAGAGACCTTAATGAAATAATTGAAGAAAAAAGTAAGAGAAAAGGATTAATTAGGAAGGATTTTACATCATCTTTTATGACCTCTATTTACAACTAGCAGGTAATACAAGTTACACATTAAATTAAACAGATTAACACATGCAAAAGCCCTAAGTACTTGTATGCTTTACCCAACAATCAGAGAATTGTCGAATCATAGAATAATTTGTGTTGGAAGGGACCATAAAGATCATCTGTTTCCATTTCCTCTGCCATGGGCAGGGACACCTTTCACTAAACCAGGTTGCTCAAAGCTCCATCCAAACCTGGCCCTGAACACCTCTAGATATGGGACATCCTCAGTTTCTCTGAGCAACCTGTTCCAGTGCCTTGTTCCCTCACAGTACAGAATTTTTTCTGAATATCTAATCTCTTTTTGTTTGAATGCATTCTCCCTTGTCTGTCACTACCTGCTCATGTAAAAAGTCCCTCTCCATCTTTGTTGCAGATTTTCTTCAGATACTAGAAGGCTACAATTAGGTTAACCCAAAGTTTCCTTCTTTCCAGGCTGAACAAACTCAGTTCTCCCAGCCTTTCCTCATAGGAGAGGTGCTCCATCCCTCTGATCATCTTGGTGACTTCCTCTGCACTTGCTCCAACAGGTCCATGTCCCTCCTGTGCTGGGGACACCAGAGCTGGATGCAGCACCCCAGGTGGAGCCTCACCAAAGCAGAGCAGAGGAGCAGAACCCCCTCCCTCTCCCTGCTGGTGACATTGCTTTGGATGCAGCCCAGGATGATCCTGGCCTTCTGGGCTCAGTGCACATTGCCAGGTCATGTCCAGCCTCTCATACACCAAGTCCTTCTCAGCAGGGCTGCTCTCCATCTGTTCATTCCTTAGCCTGTGTTCATACCAGGGATTGCCCTACAGCATCTTGCACTTGGTCTTGTTAAACATCATGATCCCATGGGCCCAGTCCTCGAGCCTGTCCAAGTCCCTCTGGATGGCATTTCCATCCTTCAGGAGCAACAACTGCACCGCTCAACTTGGTGTCACAAAAAAAGTGTCGAAGTGGGAAAGAGTTCAACTGAGCTAACAAAAGGTATGTTCCTAAGAATGCAAGAGCACCAAGTAGTGCATCGTATTTTCATAAATCATTACTTGAAAATTATTTTACATAGAAAATGTTCCGGTTTTTGTACATATGTTTCTCTTTAATAGAAACTTCTCCACATTTCTCAAATTGCCGTTTCTTGGACTCTGGGATACAAAGATCCCTTTGCAAAGTAGCCTTCTGAGAGAGGTAAAAAGTATAGTCTAGACTAGTTTATCCTTCTTCTTTGGAAATTCCAGTCTTTCATTAGCATTTCTCATATTTTCTACAGTTTCTATAATTTTATGAAAGATTCCTCTACTTACACCTCTATGCCATTTTTTGATCTAAAATTTGCTTCCTCATTCTCTTTTTGCCCTAAATCTCTAATCTCTAGTTCCTGTTAAGGAAGTAAATTTTCCACCACTTTGAAACTCCAGCACATGCAAAAACTCTGCTTATTAATTAAACTCGCATCTTCCACATTTCCTTCCAAGTCCTTGAAGGAAGTTTCCAATACAGAGATCTTAATTCTGACATGCTTTCTTTCATTTCTGTTCCAGCAGAAGGTATTTTCTTCCCCCTTCTCCATTTTATTTTGCCTGCAAGTGAAGCACCCTTTCTACCTGAGATCAGAGAGTTTCCTTTAAGCTATGCTTTGTTGAATTTTCTTTCTGGCAGGCTATAAAAAAGTGTTTGATATATGCATCTTTCCTGTTTCTTAACATCAGAAAAAAGGCTGGGTGGTGTTTGAAGGTCATCTTTTGCTCATGTAACTAGAAAATATTTGTGGCTAACTGGAAGACCAGTAACATAAAGCTTTTTCATTAGTATCCAGAAGCACAATAACCTACTGCAGTTAAAATGCAGGAAGGATGGGGGAGAAAATAGGAACAAGCAGAATGACCAAAAAATTGGTTGCTAACTGAAAATCACTGCCTCACTCCACTTTTCTCCAAAGAGCCCAATGACTTGAATAGCTAATAGCTTCACAGGCAAACTGTGGCTATTTCCAAGGCATGGGAGCCACAGAGATGTGCACCAAGATCCTGGACTCACAAAGGAGACATTGCAAATGGTATCTCCCAGCAGATGCCATTCACGGGGAAGTGTTAGACTTGGAGAGTATCATCACAGAAACCAATGGAAAACAGAAAACTGAAAGATGTGCCTGTATTTGTTCAAAAAGAAAGTCAGTCATAGATGCATTATAGAAACATGAACGATGAACATAAAATAATCATGACTGGGGATTAAGCAGCCTGTTAAAATTATTTTTTTTTCTCTTCCCTTAATTTTCCATCTGATTAAAATTTCCCACCAAAGGCCATCAGACTTATGGGGCTTTGATTCTGGCAATGCATTGCAACTCTGGCAGGTAGCCAGCCTTTTATTTTTATCCCTCAGCCCTTTGGTCTTGTCTTCATATATTTCTCATCCTGCAGTACTTTTTTCCTCTAGTCACAGAACATATGTAAACAACCAGAATTATTTTTGGAGGACAGAAGCATAACATACTCTACTTCTGGTTCTAACAAGAGATCATATTCTTGCAGATTCTTACTTTTTTTCAATGACTAGTTTTGGGGAAAACATTTGTCTGTAAACAGGATACATTTATTAGGTATTTTACTTTATACTGCTGAGAAACAGTCAAGATTCCTAAATGTGGCCAAATAAAACTAATACAAATATTAAAATTGGTTTTTCTTGTAAATTAGATTACATTAGACTCTTGATGCAAACTGCTGACTTCTCAAAAATATTGTCCAAAGATAATATACTCAACTCTATGTGAATTGCAAACCCACCTCCAAATCCTCAAAGACAAGTTTACCAGAGTGCTTGAGAACATAAAAAACATGCTAAATTGCTTTTCTGAATCTCAAAACGTTGAAGTGCACTCTTAATGCTTTATCAGCTTCAAGCTTTCCTCAATGAAAGGATGGAACATCTACGGCGTTTACATCTTCTTTTTGTTCTTGTTCTTTAGTTTTAACAAAACTAAATCTTGATCAAAGGTTTGAAATACTTATTTACTGATATTTGTAATTGCAGTTAGTAACTCATGACAGGTTTGTTGTCTGAATGTTCATTTTAAGGTTACTGTCACTACTTTTTAATGTCCAGTTCACATACATCCTATCTTAGATTTACTAGAACCAAATCCAAAAGTGCCTTTACAAATGTTCATGCTTTATTGACTTCAACTTGTGCCTATATATCCTCTGCAATGTATATCCTTTAAACATGGTTCTATTACTGAATCATCAACTGCACATTTTAAAGCCAAGTAAGTCTACAGCAGATCTGTCAAATGAAATTTCCAAATGTGTTTGTCCCCTCAAATATCCCTCCTGTAAAATTGTGCCACTTGAAGACATCACTCCCTCTTGAGTGGCTTTTATAAGAAAATTTATGCTAAATTAAAAAAAATAAAAAATCCTGGCAAATACTTGTGCATTTTACTACTTAGTATGTCCACTACAATCTCTAAGTCTGATGGCTTTGACAGCTTTTTAACCCGAGCTGCTGACTCCAAGACTCTTCTGTCCTTCCTGTCCCAAGTTCTGCCACAGGGCATAACATTATTGAATGTCAAGACCTTGTTCTAAGCTCATCTACTTGGTTACAGTTTTTCCCTTAAAGAGTATAGTAACTGTAAGACATTCTACATAATTAGTACATTAATGGATATATGTATTCTCTGTGTTCCTCATACACTAAAAAAGCATGAAATGCTAGAAATATTTCAAATTAACTCTATATATATTTGCCTCCTTACTTGTCACACACATACAATGTGTGAATATTTTATGGAGTCTCTAAATTTTCCTTTGTGTTTTTGCATTTTGCATTCCCTCTTTTTCAGTCAAATCTGCTGACTCCAGTTGGCGACCTACTTCTTTTATTTCTTTGGACCAATTTGCTGCCAGAGTCATGCAGCCAAAAAGGTAAAAAAAAAGACCTACAACTGTTCCTTCAGACACACATGTTGCTTGTGATGCTCACTCTGAATTTGTCAGAAAAAATTATTGAGGGTTATGTATCAGATGAGAAAGAGCACACAACTGCAGATAAGCTCTGATTCTTGGGAAGTCCCTCTCCTCACAGCATCTCTAGAAGTATCTTCTTGCTTAGGATGAGTTTATTGACTTGCTTTGACATCCTCACATGATGGTGCTCTCAATTGATTAATTTCCTTAAAAGCTACAATTTCAAAAGCTTTCATTCTTTCTGTGAACATTCCTCATTAGGGAGAAGTACAGCTGTGATGGATTTTGAAACACCTTTTACTGTGTGCTATGAAAGTTAATGAAAACACCATTAATAATGAGCAGACCCTAATTCTTGCTCATATGTGTGCACAACGGAAAAATCTGTTCAAGGTTTTAGTTCTGCAAGCTGCAGAAAACCTAGTGGAGACACTTGGGATCTTGTTAAAGACCCAAGATATTTTGCAACTTTTGAGTGAGTATCTAAATTCATCCATTCTGAGTTGCCTTCTTTGGCTTTCCCCAGCCTGCTATTCATGCACCTAACAAGCTACAAAAGGCTCACATGACCTTCCTATGTTGCCCCTTTTATCTTGCACAAAGCATCTTTGATTGGAACTCTACGTCCTGAGCACACGCAGCAGGAAGTGTTTCCCAGCAGTCCAATCAAACAGAGCAACTCAAATTGCATCTTGCAGCCAGTTGGAAATCCAAGGTAACTTCTGTGGTAAACTGACTTTTTTTTTTCTGGAAACCTAAAGAAAGTTACTGAGTTTCTATTTATATGTATGATTTTTCAGGATGAAGTTCCCACTAGGAATTTCAGTTAATGTTCTATGTATTATACATTGGCCAAGTGTGATTAAAAGCTTTCAGCTACAGCTTCTATGTACCAAAGAGGTTCCATTTACTGAAATGCTGAGATTCTATTTTTTTCCATTAAACAAAAGTTCCTAACATTTCCAGTGGACCAATCCTTCCCTTGAAGGAGCACTGGTAACCACAAAAGTCATGAAAAGCAATTTGCCTTAACATTTGCTTGCTGTAGCCATTTACGGGAGGATTCCAGTACTTGTTCACACCTATCCAAAGGTCAGGACAAGATTTATATATCTCAATGATTGCCTATGGAAATTATCAGTATCCTTGATTTTGATAATTTTATCTCTCATTTTAACATTAAAAAAAAAATTAGTCAAGAGTCTGCTTGCTTGTCCCCCATGTACAAGCTTCTGGCAGCACATAGTTTAATGACAGTCTTGGTTCTGTTCCAGCAGATTATTTTAAAAAAAATCCTAATGAAAAAGTCAGCTGTGTTTAAATAGCCACATAGTCCAACCAGACAATCTGAAGGTTTTGGCTGTTTTTTATCTCTTACAGACCCTTATCAGGCCAATATACACATACACACAGACAATATTAATGGAGAGCCTAGTAATGTGTTTGTGCCTAAGTGTCACGATCTGCTGAACATGTTACAGTAGGTGCATTACAGGAGCGCATTATTGCTGCTCTATGTTTCCACAGCCAGGCTTATTCAAGAGACCAAGGAGCTTAGCTTAGCACTGGTCACCTCAGGTATGCCTCCATGATGTATTTCAAATGTGACTACTTAGAACATAAACAAGGACATGTATACACTTTAATACTTATCAGCAATTTACTGTAAAAGCAGTAAGGTGGCTGATAAACTGCCAATTATCCTTCTCCCATGTGCTACATATTTTTTGGAGATCCTAACAACAGTGCTGGAGAAAGGACATCAAATGATGCTTAGAAATGTGATACACATTTTCATTTCACACTCCATCAGTTTTTACAACTAGAGCTCCATGAAATGTATGAGAATACCTGGCTAACAGCCATATCTACTGAGCTGTAAAATAAGAATCAGATCTCTTTTTAAAAGAGTTTCATTTTCTTTACATGATTAAATCAGATGTTGACCTTTTACCAAAATATATTGTAAATATTCCACATCTCTACCCATCAATTAATTTTGAATCTCTGAATAGTGTTTAGACCTGATTTAACAGATATGTAATCAATACAATCAATATTTTTTTAAAAAACAGCTTTGTAAAGCAAAGTAAACTGATTCATCCTTCCACTAAAGTGAAATACATGGAATTATATAATTATTGGTGTTTAATCTTTTCAATTCTAGTAATTTCTTTTCCCATCTTGCATCAAGAAACAAGTGTATTATTGCCTTTATATTCAGCAAAGTAAAGCTACGGGCAGCAGCAAAAACACATTTTGAATGCAGATTTCAATCTGTCAGAAAAGATTAAAGCTTCATGCATATATAAATGGGAACTATAAAATGATAACAGATACATAGCATGGAATCATTTTGCTTGAACAGCTGTGGATTTGCCAATGTAGTAAAGCAGAAAATGTCTTTTGCTCACCTCTGTTAAACCAGAAACTTCTCCTTTTGCTAACGGTCTCCTGATGGATGCAGTGTGAACTCTGGCATCTGATACCGGCTCCCCCTTCATAAAATGTTTCCCAGCTTCATAAATATTCACTTCTACCATCTTACCCATTAACTGAGGATCCTTTGGCACAAGAACCTTTCAAATAAAATAAAGACATAGTAACTAAATACCACAAGGAACATTAAGAGTCTCTAGTATCCACTCACAAAACAGATTTTTGATAAACATCAGAGAAAATCCTAAAACATAAACATTTTAGTCACCAGCATACATTACAGCCCCTGGCACACTTGACCAGTAAGATCTTCAGCCTGTATTCTACAAGAGCTTTGCAGTGTCAGCTCAGCTCTTTTCAACTCCAAGTGATTCCTTAAGTCATGTTTTTTGATTGATGAGAAAGTTGGGCCTGGATTGCAGCTTTTGAATCCAGACTCAAACAGTTCCCAAGGGCATTTGTACTACACAGTTCTAACAGACTGCTGTAAAGCTTCCCATTTCATCTCTGTCCCATGACACTTTAAAAAAAAAAAAAAAAAAAAAATCTGAGTCTGTAAAGGCTTCAGGACAGAAAGTATACCCTTGTTTCTCTTTACACAAGCCTTTATTTTGATTGTGCAGATCCTTTGCAGCTGAGATGCATGATTGACAATGAATGCTTGTAAAAATAGATGACTATTTATTGGGTCAGCAACTAATGCCACTCTTTCCTGAATTTGCACAACCATGGTATCAGACAGTCCCACTTCAAAAAAAAAAGACAGCACATAACAGATGTTCCTAGGTCATATATTTAAAAAAAGAAAGAGCCCAAAATTCTTTGCTGGAAGAATAAATGGACTTAAAATGGCTCTAAAATAGGTAAGCAGTTGAAAAAGAAAATGGAGTAATTTCCTGATGAAATTACATTTTTTACACTGTTTACACTGAAAAATTGAATCATGGGGACTTATTTAACAACATTTACTTGAAGCTCATCCACACACAGAATCCCAGGATGGGTCAGGTTGGAAGGGACCTCAGAGGGGTCATCTGACCCAATCTCCCTGTTCAAGCAGGGTCACTGTAGAGCACATGGCACAGGATTGCATCCAGACAGTTCTGGAATCTCTCCAGTGAGGGAGACTCTACACCCTCTCAGGGCAATCTGTCCCAGGGCTTGGTCACCCACACAGTAAAGAAGTTCTTCCTCATGTTCAGGGGGAATTTCTTGTGGATCAGTTTTCACACATTGCCTCTTGTCCTCTTGCTCAGCAGGAAGAGCCTCAGAACATCCTCTGACATCTTCCCTTCAAATACTTATGGACATTGTTGAGATCCCCTCTCAGTCACCTCTTCTTCAGGCTGAACAGGCCCAGCTTCCTCAGTGTGCCCTGGCAATAGAGATGCTCCAGTCTCTTGAACATCTCTGCTGTCCTGCACTGGACCTGCTCCAGCTGCTCCATGTCTCTCTTGTCCTGAGAAGCCCAAAACTGGACACAGCACTCCAGGTGTGGCCTCACCAGGGCTGAGTAGAGCTTTTCAAAGGCAATGATCTTTGTATCTTGATTCTTTGATGCTGATATTGAAATGCCTTAAAATGGCTTAATTTTTAGGACTACATGAGCAGAAGACTTTCAAAGAAAAAAATCTGTGCCACCCACATTTGGAGACCATTTTTTTGCCAAACACTGCCTCTCCATTTTTACCTATCACAACCGTTGATTGTCCCACTTGGAGGAAATCTCCACTAGTGGTTTCCCTTTTTCCCTGAAAGCTCAAGGAGTTAATGACTGTAAGTGTTTCAAGATCCTAGGATTCTGCTGAGCTTCCTAAGAATCTTCCAAGTAAAGCAGACATCTTTGCCTTTCAGAGATAGGCATGCTGAGACTAAGCAAACACAAAGCCAGGATCCTAATGCTCAGAGAGTGTTACAATGTGACTGGATCACGGTTCTTCCCATGTAATTAATCTTGGGCAACTGAAATCAAAGGGAAACTACATAGCTGAGTATATCACTGAGCTGGTGATCTCTGTAAATCTTCTATCTCCTCATGCAAAAGGGAAGTAACTAAATATACACCCAAAAAGGAAAGAAGTGAAAAAACCTGGGAGATAGCGTAAACAACCGAGCATCCAGGTTTGGCACACACTCAGGCATTTTTTGAAGTATTTGTTCAGAAAAAACCCTCAACAATATTTTTAAGAAACTAAGTTATACCAGCAGAAACTCTCACTTTGGCTGTGGATCTGGCAAAGCACTCTTTGGCCACTTTTGGTCACTACTCTGCTCAATGTAAACTGTATCACCTGAACCTCTACAAGTGTCAGCTGCAGCTCTACCATTAAGTCTGCCAGTGCAGCTCTATCGATATGGGTTTAATAGCAAATTCTTTTAGTACAGATGAGCTCAGTGAAGACAGAATACATCTGATAACTATTTGAGTTAACAGAACACTACACCAGGACCCTGAGCTTCAGCTTAAATAATATATAATATGATATTTAGACTCTAGAGTGGTTTTCAATTTACTATCATTCAATTTACTGCTATTAATCTTAGTTACTACCACAGATTCTTGTGCTTGCCTGGGTGAGCAGTAGGATACCATCCTTATGAAACATGCCACACATAAGATTTTAGGGAAAAGATTTGCATTTTCTTAATGCAAAGCATTTCTTCCCGAATAGAATGTAAAATGAGCCCCTACGTGACTATTTGCATTTCGTGAATTCTTTACCAGTCCCTATCATGAGCTGTATTAGGTGCTGTAAAAACACAACACAAAAAATCAACACTTTGTTTCCTGTATACATTGCTCTTCATTTAATTTATTATGCTTCCATAAAACAAGAATTGAACAAAAAAACCCCAAGAAATTTCTTTTTAATCTCTATGTGGAAGACCATGTTCCTCAACTCTGACTGATAAGCTACAAAATCAAAGAACATAGATACATAAGACTTAGACAGAAGAGGTGTATGCAACAAAAAAACCAAACCAAACCAAACCAAAAAAAAAAAAAAACCAAAAAAACCCAAACCAACAAACAAACAAAAAAAAACCCCAAAAAACAAACAAACAAAAAAATCAAAAACCCACAACAACAACAAAAAGAAAAGAGGTTTATCAAAAAGAAAAAAAAGGAGAAAGAAAGGAGAAAGTAAGGTAAGGAAAAAATAATTAGTGACCCAGATATCCAACAGAAACAGGTATTTCAAGAATAGTGATATTACTTACTACTAAGGAAAAATAAATAAATATACTCTGTAGCATAATCCAAAACCAGAAGAAAGCACAGCCATCATGTATAGTCTCTCCAGGTTCAGGAAACTGAGTACCTAATGGTAGCAAAAGCATAACTGTAGACAGCTTAGTGCAAGAAAATGGAGAATAAAATAATGGTGATTCAGGAAAACCAATTTTACTGGTTTTAAGCAAGTCATCAGCTTTTGAGCAAAAATAACAATTCTGTGAAATTGATGGATGTACTTCCTTCCCAGCTCAAATATAATGGTTTTGTGTGGCAAGAATTTATCTACAGGAGGTACACAGAATGAAATGACAAAAATAGAAGGAAGGAATGCTGTTTAGGGGACCTACACAAGCCTGAGGATCAGGGGAACCTACACAAAAACATAATGAGGTTCAGCAAGTCCAAGTGCAAGGTGCTGCAGCTGTGTTGGGGCAATCCCAGACTTAAGTACAGACTGAGAGAAGAACTCACGGAGAGTGAGAATTTTCCTGCCAAGAAGGACTTGGGGGTGCTGGTAGATGAGAGGCTGCACATGAGCTGGAAATGAGCACTTGAAATAGAAAAGCCAATTGTAGGCCTGTGCTGCATCCAAAGAGGGGTGGCCAGCAGGGCCCCTTCCAGCCCAAACAACTGTATGATTCCATGAAACACAACATATCATGCTGAAGTGCTAATCTAAAAAGTTTCTCACACTTCTATTGTCAGATTTTTTTTTTTTCAAATTGCATTGCCTGAAACACTTTTCAAAAAGATGTATGCAAATTGTCATGACTCAACTATTCAGAAATCAATGCTTTGGGGACACAGAAATTAAAATTACTGTAATAATTAACAGCTTTTTCAACCACGCTGTATACTCAAACATTCACTGTATATTTCTTAACATAGTCTCAGGTAAATTATATTTACAACACAATAATAAAACAAAATATCTCATAAAAAAGTCTTGATGGTCACATGTTTCTTGGAAAATGCTTCTTATTTATTTACTAGCATTTTTTTTATCCTGACATGCTGTGCTGCTGAGATTATCAGAAAGCAAAAATATGTTATTTGGTTTATTTAACTGTACCTGCTCATAGAAAGGATTGTGAGCAACGTAGTAATTGGAGTCAAAGGATTCTTCTGTTACCAAAACTCTTTGCCTCTCACCAACCTGGAAAATAGAAGATGAGAGATGACTCAGAAAGCAAACCAAATGAATAATACTGAGAAGACAACTGCAGCTACAAACAAATGCCCTTAGCAGAAATAATCAAATTCTTTGAGGAAATTCTGTATCAGCAAGAAAGTGGAGTAGAGAAAACCCTATTTGTAAGAGTCTAAAACTAACAGGGCCAAAAGTCAGAATCGAGGGATAGAACTGAGGGGCTGTAACGGCCTAACATGAAAATCCAGTTCAGAAATATAAACTGATTTTTACTTATTAATATGACAGCAAATAAAAATGTCAGATGTGAACAAAGTCCATTACATCTTCATCCACCTAATCAAAAAAATCTGCCATCAATCACCAGAAGGTTGTCTTTTCTTTAAAAGCCACACTTGTTAATTTACAATACTGGGGCATCTCCTTATCCACTCTTGATGATCCCATTTTGCTGTACTCATGAGATCACACTGACTTCCATGACAGTGGAGCCAACACTGCGTATTACAGACTCAAGAAGAGTTTTTAACAACTCACAGACGCAACATAAAGGCAAAATAAACACTGGTCTGGAAAGACCTATGTTTCAATTAAACTTCCCAACTTCCGAATGCACTAACACAGTTTAAAGGAAGCACCAAATTTAAAATTAAATGGAAAACATCAAGACAAATCAGTTGCATTTAGAGACCAAACAGATAAGGAACAAAATCTGACTTTCCCCAAAGTTCAAAATCCCCCACATAACACCTCTAGTCTTGTCCATTACTGAGTTTATTACAAAGTGTATAGCTTAATTCCTGCAAACCTGGAAGGACACTTAGCTCACATTTTTAGTCTGAGCCCATCTCTACTTTTTCCATCTAAATGTGCTCTGGATTATTTCCAAACTATTTGACAAATGCATTCTGCAAATTACAACTGTCTAGCAAGTTAAATTTACTCACTGCTTTTATTACTATTCTGAGACTCAAAAAGTTTTCACATTTTACTCCAAAGTTTTAATATCCATGAGCAAAGTTACATTCCCCTCCCCTCCCTGAAAGATTCCTACCACATCCTAGTGGCAGCTGTTACACAGAAGTTTTAGGACCTCCATCATAAGTTCCATGTGAACTCTGCAAGATGCAGAGTGCATAATAATGTTTTGATTCTTAAATGTACAAGCAGAAAAAGGTAAGATTAGGATTTTGTCTTACAGTTAATGGCAGAAAAAGAACTTTAAGAAATAGGAACAGCAATGTCACACTGGCATTACAGTATTTATATGCACACACATATGTATACACATGAGATATGTATAAAATTCTCCTCCTGCTAAAACAATGACTTCACAGAATAACTCTTGCCTTCCCTTCCTCATGCATTTATCTGAAACATTCCTAAAGTAAGCCCTGGAAAGCAAGGGAGACAGCAAGCATTTCCCCAAAGGCAGATAGACTTGACTCCCCAGACCCACAAGTTGTGGGGTACAGAGCAGAAGGGGCAAAATCCCTGAGTTCCAGACCCAGTAACAGAATCCTACTAGTATAAAATATGTATATTTTTGCATATTTTTAAGAGGTGTTTAAGACTTGTTTATGGCACATTTAGAATTTCCATTCTCTGGGAAGTCTGGAACTACAAATAACAACAGATAAAACATACTCAAATTTCAGTAAAAATCCATTGTAACCAACAGCACGGTGGGTTTTTTTATTACTGTTTTCAAGAAAAGAGTCATTAAATTTAAATCCCCAGAGGAGTTTTGCAAAACACGTCGATAAGGCACTCGAGATAACTACTCCAGTAATAAGATTACAGAAAACATTTCCCCATAACTGAGAGGTTTTGTTACTTCTGTAATATTTGAGACCACAGCTTTTAAAAATCACAACTCAACATCCACTGTAGCACTGAAGTGCTCAAGTCTCAGATGTCCTGCAATATTATGAAAAAGAGGTGGACAGAGCGTTAGACAAGCAACGTCCACCCTTGGGCAAATCTGCTACCATTGAAAAGCACAAAGGCCAATCACAAAATCAGGTCCTCACATCTTACTTATTATTTACTGACACCAAATCTTAGCAAAACCAGCTCAGAGAAATATTGGGTCTGTAATTAATTTCTCAGTTATTCTGTGGTTCCCTGGATCTCTCTGGTCATAACAGTCTACCTTCACCATGGCTATGCCTGTGAGACAGACTAGGCTACATATGTTATCTTCATACTCTGAGATTACAGAACGGTAACCATATTATGCAGAAAAAATATTTTAAAAAATCAGAGGGAAGAAGAAAACACCTGTGTTAGATCATTAGATATAAGCTGTGGTTTCTTCAGAGACATGTTGCCAGTTTTTCTCAGCTTTGCTTCCAGGAGTCAAAAGAGGTCAGGTCTGCATGTCTCAGTGGGTCAGGGGGAGAGCTTCTGGGCTCAGAATTTCTTGGGAATGGGAGGAAATTAGGAAGACCAAATTTATCACATAGTATCAGAACGCCCAGATTTAAATTGAGGACCCAAAGTTCAGAGGAGTGAAACAGCCTATACCAATTTACAGTACAGGCATACAGACAGACAGACAGACACATAACACTAGCATGGCACACTGTAAGGAGCAAAAAGTAAACCCAGTAATTGTTCACCTGCTGAAGTTATGGATCTGTAGCCTTGACCAAGGCTGAGCTCCCAGAGAGATACAATACTCAGCTATTTGCAGACTCTTTTGCCATAACAACAGAGAAGGAAAATTCCATTTAATGAGTTAGGCCATTGCGTATTCATGATCTACAAGACTAATTGGCTACATTCATTTGTAAGACAGAAAATTACTATCTATCCTGCATCCAAGTATAATTAAGAAGAAATGTAAGTATGTAGAATGCAGCTTTGGTATTGAAATTTGTTCAAGAAGTGGAATATGTCATCATTTCTGCAATTATTCCCCTGGGATCTCTAAGTGCCTAAGTTTCACCTCTCTCAGAATTTAAATATGCAGAAACCAGACATGATATCTAATAACAGTCATAATTATAATAACTTTGATGATTTTTTTTCAGGCATGTACCAGCAGAAGTAGTTCAGTATCTTATTTTTATTCCTATTCTTTCATCTGCTTCCATAGGTACACATGAGTTCCAACTCTCAGGGAACTACAATTCTGCCAAAGCATCTGGAACTGAGGCAACCCAGCCCTGGTATCTCAATTTGGAAAGGTTTCCTACAGAAGCATTTTTTTTTACTTTATGGATGACCTTATGAAAATATTTATGAATGATAGCAAAAAAACCTTGCCCAGAAACTTTCCCCATGCCAAAGTGGCCTGGTCACATAATTTACACAAGGGCAATTTGCTTTCACCAAAAACAGTGCCACAATTGCTGCTGGTCCGATCACTTCCTGCATTGCAACAGTTACCAGGAAGTTTGTAAATCTCAGAGTTAATAATCAAATCATTTAGGAACTTTTATTTCATTTTCATTTATCCTACAGGAAATTCTGACATGATAATTCTTTAACTCAGTTTTTCCTTTACCGGAAACCATGAAAAGTAGTTTTTCCAGCTGGCTGATTTTATAAAACAAATGAACAGCAAGAAATGTCCAAAATCCTTCTTGGCTGCAGCCAAATTAAGTTTCTTTTTTAAACGAAAACTGACTCAATCACATAAAACACAAGACCAATTTTTAACCTCTGTAACAGTCTGGGTGCTAAGGACTGTCCCTGTTTATGTGCTTTGACAGAATATTGCTACATAACATCAACAGTGGTGCCTGCTGTGATTACACTCAGGTAATGTATATCCCCCAATTTATTTTTTTTTGTCAGTGAAGACTATGATTGCACAGTTTGGATTAGTTACTTACTACAGCCAGAGCATGTGGCACCTGATTTTTCTCAATGTTTTCTTATTGCTCTTTCACCTGTATTTTATCAGTTTTGTTTTTAAGAGTCACAGATTGGCTAAGAACATATAAATTAATAAACACTGTATTTCTATACTTCTCCCACAGAAGAAAGCACACTGCCCATGCAGCATCTCCACTGATTTAGAGACAGTGACCAAAGCCTTCTCCAGGCTAAGTTCAATTCATAGTGGAATTGGTAAGCATGTCTCCCTTTGTATTGAAGGAGACTAGCTTGGATTCTGACCCAAATCATCATGTAACATACTTAGTACAAGGCTTGGAAGCCACATAAAAATCTGCTTTCCTGTATTTGTTATTTAAATACATCATAAAGCAAACAATGAAAAATACACACCATCACAATTTATGCATACATGTTTTAGCAGATTATTCTGATGTATAGAATATTTCTGGTAAACATGAATATTTGACCTTTACTAACTATAACAAAGTTTAAGCAAAAGCAATGTAGACAGTGTTTATTCTACATCAGTTTTGGTTTACTTCTCCCCTGATTTTTCAGTTGCGGTCTAATTATTTTGAATAAATTTCAGTAATTATGCAGACTATGTATTCTTCACTATAAAGCAGAAATGACCTGCTGGACCTACTTTTTATAAATCCTGTGAATCCATCTGTAAATAGAAGCCACATTCCTGAAAATTATAATTAACCATTCTCTAGGTCTTCTGTTTACATGTTGTAGGTGTTTTCTTCGCCTGACAAAGAAGTCAAAGTGTGCCACTACCTCCCTGTAAAAGAGAAAAAGTTTCTAGAAACTTATTATATGGTCCTGTTTTGATGATACCAGAACACATCTTTTTTCAAAATCTCCTTTGTACTGCTTTGTTCTGCTATGCAGCACTACTCCAAAATTTAGGATGTATACATCCCTCTCTTTCTGAAGGTAATCTTGGAGACAAAGTATGGACTTGGAGCTTTTTGACAAAGTTGTTAGGGATTTAAATGTGGATATTTGAAAGCAGTAACATTAAAATAGTTCAGCTCCTGAGCATGACAATTTTTATGCCTGGAAAAATATACTTTTTTAGCACATAGCATAGAAAGCTGCCACTTCACTAAGGCTCATGTTGCAATGGCTGTCCCATTCCAGATGGGTAAATGCCTCTTTTTTATTATGTTATGTTCAGTGCATAACCCTGCACAGAACTACAGCAACAGAGTGACATAAATATTTAGAATTCCGCATCTTTTACATCATATAATAATGAGTCAGATTAATCTTTACAACAGCATCCCATTTTACCTGAGGAAAGAAACACAGAACTCGAGCACTCCATTGCTGCAGAGTAAGCAGCTGAATTCACCACACAGATTTCATGTATATCCCTATTTCTTCCTCCCAACTGAGACAATGCTCAGTCCTACAATGCCACTAATCAGCAACAAAACCAAAATTCTCAGTGTTTTTCCTGTAGTTATACTGCTCAGGTTTTTTCCAGTCTTAGAAACAGCACTGGGTGATTGTCTTCACATACAAGAAAGTAACTCAGCTCTTAACTAATGAACTCTGGAAACCCAAGTGAAAAGCAGACAACGCTCAGCAAGGTGTCTCATTTCACCATCAACCAATATAGCTGACTTTGTTAAATCATCATTATTGAACTGCCTTTCTTTAAACAAAGCTGCAGATTTTTTTTAAAAGATTGCATAAAAAGTACGACTTATGAAATAATACCTAGGCAAATGGCTTTATAAAATTTTGCTTTAGGCACACTTGCTTCAGCCACACTGCTCTTTCCACAGCATCATTCAAAATTCAGAATGGACACAGGCAACAGATGCCCACAGAAAAAAAACCCTTTCAACCATTTTCCAGGCTGGCTTGAGGCTGTGCAAGCTGGAAGGAAGGATTAGGTATAAATTAAAAGACAGCCAGCTCTAATAGTACACAATCAGCATAACAAAAAAGTGCTTTAGACCTTCGGCAGCAGGCACTGCGGCTCATTAACAGCAAGTGAACACCTTCTCTTTGGTCCCCTTATGAATTTGTTGGCATAGTTATGGGGGAGGGAAAAGGTAGGGAGAGAAGGGGGTGAGAGATAGAAGTAGACTGCTTCTGCTTTCTTGGCCCACTGCTCACGCTTCAGGGTAAATAGATCCTTTCTATTACTGTGCACCTGCATCTGACTGCTTCATTTTGATTTGGTCTCCTGCTGGGAAAATGTAGCTTCTCCCAGCACATACAAACCCTGCCATGCAGCTTAGATGAAAATTATATTCAGAGATGTGAGCGGTGACCTAAAAATGACAACTGGTCCTCAAAATATCTGATTCCTTTTAAATTCTGTAAGCTTGCATTTTGCTTGTCTCTCCTTTTCATTGCCTAGAAAAAGGGGTAATAGAAGTAGTATGTTGACAACTCTGTCATACTGCATTTCTAAATTTCATTGACTGTGTACAATATTACAAAAGGAAAATAAGTTTTCTGAAATGGGAGATACATATTGCCCCTGAAAGCAGTCTCTCATTGGATCTTTCTGTTGTAAACCTCAGCTTAAGCAGAAAAAGGATGAGGTGTCAGAAACTGTCTTTTTTCTGGATCCGGCACATCGTTGCTAAGACGCTGTTTTGTTGAGCTCTCTGAAATGCTGTTTCCAGGCGTGCAAAATCCAACTCTGACTGTTACACAGAGGAGTGACCACAGAGCTGGGGAAGTTGCTACAGCAATATAAAATACTCTGTGCAAAACTGGTTTTGACACTATCAGGTAGCATGAGCACTCAAGCAGCTGCCTTTACGTAATATTGGCAAAAGCCTCTCCCTCCTCTTTTTCAAATGATCTAACAAACCCCATTAAACTGTTGCAAATATCTAGAGAAAAAGCCTAAATAAAAAGATCATCTGAAAATAGGAACAAGAAACATCTGAGAAGGTAAAATATGCTTAAGGTCTTCCCTTCATACCCACAACATTTCACAAATAAAATAACTAGACAAAGAGTCTACCCTTAAGAAAACTTGACATTAAAAATAAAAGCACAGGAAAGCATACTATCAATGCTGATTTTATAGAATGGAAGATGGCCTTTAGGAGAATCTTTTCATTTTCAACTTCCAGCCAATTTGGCAATGAGATGGATTATGGTGGCATGAGTAAACAAATATTTGGGTCCTTTAAAATTTTATTGTGCCTTTTTTTTTTTCTAATAACAAGCTAAGCCTGTAGTAAAATGAGGCAACCAAGCTTAAAAGAATGATGGTCTTTGTTAGGAAAGGCCATCCTTATGCTTCTTCTGTGGAATTATTTAGAATTATTTAGATTGGGTGGTTTTGCTGGAAGCAGTTCCTTAAGATACACTATGTATTTCCAAGTGATTTAAGCACAATATGAAGTGGTAGTTGCTAAGGCAACAATATGCAATTCCTGTTTCGGTGATCTCTCTTAACAGCTGCATAAGCCCAGGCAAGTATCAGTTATATGAGAATTTATAAATCAGCTTGGTAAATACCCTATCAAATAACTTCTCCAGGAATTGCTTTAGGAACTCACAATACCAAACTGTTTACTCAGGCTGAAGTCTTGTCTACACTGTGGAAATAGAAGTGCTCAGCAGTGGCTCTGTCAGGAGGGTGCTGATGCAGCACAGACCAATGCAAGGCTGTGCTCAGCACCAGCAGCTGTGGGAGAGAATTGCCAGCAATAACAAAAGGCCCCAACGTAAGCACCACTTCAGTAAATCACAGGCAGAACCACAGGTTGCTTCCTCACAGACAAAACAAGGCAGGAAAAATTTAGGAATAGATAAAGATACTGGACTTGAGAATGCAACACTGATACAAATCAACAGTCAGTCCTGTCTCCCCTGACATAATGCTGGGATCCCTCCAGTAGGACTGGGCACTCCTAGAATGCATCTGTAGTCTGATATTTTTTAATCAAATGCACCAAAAAGACTGCAAAAAAAGGTGTGACTTCTCTCCAAAATATCACTACGATTTTACTGCTTGTCCTACAACTGAGGCCAATGTTCTCTGTTCATCTCATCTGAGAACAAAGGGAGAGCAGATGGGATAAAACAGAAAAAAAAAAGGTTCAAAATGACCCTGTATGCAAAGCCAAACCCAACTCTCCCCCAAAATCTACTAACAGCTCTATTAATACATTTAACAACACATGAAATGTGTAACATACCATTGTGAGTTAATTAACCTAGAATACAAAATGGTGGCACTAACTGGGGGTTAAAAAAGGGCATAAATATGTATCAGCTTTCTTTTCAAAAGAATATAAAAAATCCTCCTGCCTACACGAATCATAGGCTACCACAAAAACATCTCAACATCATCAGAACCTGATAATGTTAATGAGGACAGAATAATGATATTATTTTCTTTTATTTTGAAGGTAGACACTATATGATCAAAAATTACACACTTCAGGGGGTTTCTTCAGTCTAAGGCAAGGTGAGGCCCCAGAACTGCTGACACTTCTAGCGGCATAATGCTGAATGACAAATAACATCAAGGGCTCACAGAGGGACCAAAGCGAATGAGTCATTAAATAATGATAAATGTAGTGTGACTCTATGTTGTTTAGAATTGAATAGCAACTACTGTCAAACTAGTTGGGGTGCATTTTACTATTTTTAAACTCTATGCCAATTATTTGCATCTAAAAAAGGTAAGCGAAAGAAACACTTCTGCATTAGCATACTAGAATGATAATTCTGACCAATTCTTTATTATCCATTCAAGTAAATGAAAAGAAATCAGTTCAAGAAAATTCTAAGACAAATCATTTCTGTTCTAAAACAAAAATAAAGAAATTACTACTATGGACTAAATACCTTTCTAATGTCTTCTCTGTAACTTACTCAGTTCTCAAGGCTTAGCATAAAGCTAGCACAGGAATCTCATCTGGGTGCTGTTGTGCACACTCAGCACATTACCTTTTCCATGACATCAGAAGAAATATGTCAAATTAAAGGCTTGACTCCTAAGTAAATTCTCTTCAACACCTACTCCACTGTGTGCCATCTTCTCTTTAAAAAAATCCCTTACATAGCTCAGACAGTAAGAAGTACTTAAAAACTGGAAGACACTACGAGTTTCTACAGTCCTTCATATTAAGCAGCAACACCCATTGCTGTATTTGTATTCTAATACAGCAGAAAGAGGAACCAGCTGTACAATTTAATTGCAAGGGAAATCAATTATTGAGATAGGTCAACAAGAATCACGCTAGAATTTCTAACCCAGGTGTTATGTCCACATTATAAGCTTAAAAAAAAAATAATTACATCTGATGTCGAACCTTTTGTATGCAGTTCTGTGCATATCACATCACCAATCAGACTGTTGTGCTCTCCCTTAGCAGGTATCCTATTCCACACCAAGTGTACTGGCTACTTTATCAATTAAGCCAATAGCATGGTTTGGACATACACGCCAAACAATACAATACCTAGACAGGCCTGAAACTTCTTACGGTAAAAAGTCTTTGACAACAGAAGAGAACTAGGAAAAAGAACGATCAGCAATTGTGTGACAGATCTTTTTAACCCTCTCTGTGGGTATGGCAAGAGGGGTGATTTAAGTGTACATGAAAATGAGGATTCAGAGGAAGATTTACAGATTGTTCAGCAGTCTTGAACACTCAAGGAAGAGTAGCCCTGTCTATCTTTATGATATTTGCAGACCATCCACAAAGGAGGTTGACAGCTATGAAACAGGGCCTCAAGAATAAAGGCTCTTCTTATGCCTCTGTGAAAAAAGCCTGCAAATACAAATAGAAATGTGCCATGTAAATACAACAATTCTCCAAGGGAAAAAATATTTCAAATTTCTATTTATGCTCCTTCCCTTTTGTAAGTAATCTCCCATTAATTACAGTCAAAATGCAACAGATAATCAGAGGCACAGGAAACAAATCACCATTCATTAAAAGAAATGTACTAATGAATGTGGCACACTAGGCAGAAATCACTGTTGTATTCCCACAATTGCTGTAAATGCTATATTCTAATGTTCTCAAAGCCTGACTTATCAAAATTATGTAGAAATACTTGTGAGAAAAGTTCACACATTTGTCTTTGCTGTTGTCTTTGCTCAATCTTGGATTATATTAGAAAGTCAGTAATATGCAGCATTCTGTTGTCTGTCCTGCCCTTTTTCTTTTTCTGTGTTTCCACCTTTCAGAGTACTATTTTCCCCATGCTTGACTGGAATGAAAAACCTGAGTACAACTAAACAATGCTCCCACTCCTCAGAAGTGTTCACTAAGAACTCAAGAGCAGCAAGATTTCTCCTGGCTTCTTTCCTCCTGCCTTCAACTTATTGACTTGCTCAACACATAGTTTTATTAGACTTTTCTATCATGCCTGGCCTAAGACAATTGATCTTTTTATTTTCCCTGAAAGTTTTTCTGCTCCTGAAAGGACTCTGTGAACCCGTCTCATGTATTCAAGAAGAAATGCAAACCATTGTTTCCATTTCCTCCATGCCAAGACGTTACAAACATGGAGGAGGAAAACATGAAAAAAATGAAAATGAAGTTACTGTTTTCCGCTTTTAAGATCTACTCCCCTTTCACAGCTTACACCTCTCCCTCTATTGTACACCAGTAAAGGCAACAAAACCATAAGCTGCCAGATTATTAGTAGGCAAAAGACTAGTAATTAACTTGAAATTGCCTTTTAAACAACTGAGATTGTTTATGAGCCAGGTCTAGGTCTTTTTAGTCTTTTTAGTCCCTCTTACACTTTATCAGCCAACTAACTATGAATTCTCCAGAAAGATTTCTGCATTAGTATCAGCCTTGCATCATTTGTGTCTTTCTTCTTATATCAAAAGCAGCAAGAAGAGTGCAAGCTACTTTCCACGAGGTGATCACATAAAACAGGTATGTAAGACAAGAGAAAAGGATGATATTTACATTTTATACTGTTTTGTGCAATTATGAAGATAAAGTTGCCTGGCACAGTAGCTGTAGTTGGGTTCCTTAACTATACTGGTGAAGAGCTCTGTGCTGATGGAAATTTCATATTGCACAAGCAAAAAAATATTGTCAGGAGCGCTGGCATGGTGTCTGGAGTATTATTATTAGCATACTATAATAAGAAAGAAATGAGAATGAAACCAGCTGCCCAAAAATAAGAAAACTGGTGGTTAAAAAAAAATTTAGACTCTTCCTTTCTCCTGCAGAATGTGGTAGAAATGGCGCCATAACTCACCACACTAAAAAAAGTCATATCTTCACATTAACTAGTTACTTTGATCAGTTCTAGCTAACATAACATTTTTGCCAGTATCTCCTGCATCCGAGTGACTCTCCACATATTCGCACTTTCATCCTACTACCTTTCCTAGCTAATATGTCAAAAACACTTCAGGGTCACATAGGTTTCTCATGCTCTGGAAACTTGACAATGATTACAGTAAAGATTGGGATTGGTGGTGGAAAACTGCAAATGGTGGCAACAGAACTCAGCAACCCAGAGGCATTGCACTGGTTTTGTAGAATGAAAGGGCAATTTTTGTCCAAACAAAGAGAAGCTCCATTCAACCTTCAAATCAACATTACCTGAGAATATCAGCAGCTGCATCGTTAACATGAAGTTGGGCATGCCCTTACACTGCTTTTTAGTTTTCAAGGTCATAAATTAAAAGAACTTACGGACATGTCTGCCAAAAAGGCCCTGCCATTTTATATAGTGGATTTTTTTTTAATATATAGTAGATTTTATATGTTTTATATAGTGGATTTTGCTATTGTATCATGCTTGAATGCCAGTAGAGACAGTAGAGCTGTTGCTATATTTTTTAAGGAGTACTGTTAAACTCTGAAGAATGATTCTGATAAGGAAATATTTGCCCTTTCATTTGTTCTGTATAATCAAGGACAGAATTTCTTCAGGTAGTATGAGATAACTGGTCATGTTTGTATTTGAAGCACTTTGAAAATACATCTTTCAACTTCTGGCATAGAAACTCTGACCACGTAATAAATTTTCCAAACATTTTTCTAAATGAATTTCTTTAAGCTGCAATGAATTAAGGTAAGCCAGAGAGTGTGCCAAAAGTGACCTGATGGTCCTTCTAAAGGCAAAGTAAAAAGGCTCCTAAAACAAGAATTCATCCTAAGTTTTTTCCTTTTATGAAGGCCAGATGGCAAGGCAGGAAATAGAACGGCTCATCACTGCTAGTACCCAGCAATCCTCACACAAGAGAAGCCTGATGCAGCCCAAGTCCAGTATTTATGAATGACATTAACAAATGGGACTGATTAAAAGAAAACAAGGACTTCATACAGAGGCAAGGAAGATGAGGGGTCTTGTTAAGTCATGCAATAATTTTTCTCTCATATAAAGAGTCCATTGCTAAGAAAAGGCCTAACTAACAGGTTTACCTTTATTGGTAATAATTGCGCACAGTTGATATTCCCTCTGCTCCAGGGTTGAAGAAGAGGTAATGCCTCACTTTCTAGGAAATTATTCATGACCCAGCTTCAGTGAAGAAGAGGTTAGCCTCTCACAGAGGTTGAGATGAGTTATATGATCCAAACTCAAGAGAGCATGAAATAAATGCAGAACCTGGGAGAGAGGATATGCCATTTCATTTACACAAAGAGAAAGGAGATTGAATGAGGAAAGAAGTCGGCAACAGAAAATCTGTTTATGAAGGAAGCAGATCAAGTAGAACAGAGTATCTGGAAGGGCTTTTTGCAAAACACAGATCAAATAGCATTATCTGCTCATACTTCAGGCTTCTCATGCATCAAGTATAAATTATTGCATGGAAGAGAACATGCTTTCAGAATCTGTTTATTGAAGAGAGTCAGGCAAAGAGTTTGCTGCACAGCTCTCAAAAAGAATCAGCTTTAGGCCTTGTCACATCAATGATTTATAGGGTGACACTAGGGAAATCAATTAAGCTCTCTACGCGCCCCAGTTTTCTCATCTGTAAAATAGGGGCAAGCTGTTATTCAAGCAGAGTTCTTTTCCATTTTATAGCCTTCCTTCTTGTGTTTGGGTGTTTGTTATTTTGTTAATTTTTACACTATTCTAAGTATTAGTCTTATCTGGATGTGCTTTTATTTTAGCATTAGAATATACCTGTTCTTGCTTCATTTTAACTGTATCTTAAAATATGAAGGGAACACATACCTTTCCTAGAACACAGATCTTTCAGGAAAATATTAAAGAAATCTCATGGTAGGCATGAATAGAAAATACAAAAATAAGGAAGTTGGGCAAATAAATAAACACTATTTATTTTCACTTTAAATTGTTTAACAGTTTTGCAGCATTTTAGCACTTCAACACTTAGTAATTCTTTGAACAGAACTTCACAGAAAAGAGTAATTGACAAAATACAGTCTAATCATCAGGCACTGAGGGGAAAAAAAAGGCATGGTTGTCCTTGGGCTTCTTGTTTCATAAATTTTCCTCGTTTGTTCTCTGGTATCCACAGAGTAAGAAATTCGCTATTCAGAAGGAACATCTAAATAAATACCTTGCTGATGTTTTAGACTGGAAAAGGAAACTCAGTCCAGAGCATTGGTAGCTTTTCTATTCCTACAGATAGACTTTAAATACACTGGTAACAGTTCTCTTCACTTTTATACTATTCTACATTGCTTAAAAATGGGGTAAAGGATAGAAATAAAAGCAAAGTAGTTCAGAAGCACAGAGATCTAATTATTTATGAATGACTGTCAGGAGGGCTTATATCTATACAATGCTTTTGCCTGTACCAGGAAATTTACCCTTTTGCCTGTAGCGGTAATAATACATTCAACTTGTAAAGTGGGAAGAAAACAGCTAAGGAAAGGTTTTAAAATATAGTTTCTGTTTCAGTATGAAATGCTGCAGTCTCCTCTTAGGAGGAAGCCAGCACAAATGTGATTGGCAGATAGAGTAATAAGGATTTTTTTCTGTCCCTGCCACCTGAGCCCTCTGTTACACTGTGACTTGCATGAAGGATAACCATATAACTGTGAGGCCATCAAAGTCTGACTCCAGCCCTGCCATGGTTTTGAAATTCTCCAGCAGACAGCAAAATTTCAACAACCAGGTTCTTCAATTATAGGAGGACTGGGAGATTAATTTAATGTGTTTAGATACTTGTCTTGCCATTGCAAATGTAATCTTCTTACTCAAGACACACCAGCTGCCTTGGGCATTAGAAAGAAAATTATTATTCTGCTATGCATGGAATAGTGCACAGGACATTGGCTGAAAATAAAGAGAAATGATGGTAAAGCAAACATCAGTTTGTGGTTACACTGAATCCTCAGCAAATGGCAAATTACTATGAACTGGCAAATCCTTTTATCGTTGCAGTTTTTACAGTAATCTCAAATCTCTCCTTTATCTGCTTGTTTTTTGGCTTGTTTAACACAGAGACTGATGATCAGTGAAGCAAAAGATTTAGTTTAAAGGTGTCAGCTAATATCTACCACAGAGCTGCCATTGCTCTTCAAACTGGCTTTACAGATAAGAGCTGGCTGCTCACTGGGTGGCCACAACAATATTATTCAAGAAAATATCTTAAGGTGTTCATATTGGCAACTGGGTTACAATATACCATACATGTGTCCAGAAACATTATCTAAAGTCACTGAGAGGTTAACAGTAAATATGTATGCTTTGTATACAAGATACTATTCCAGGAGAATGCTGTGGCTGGGTGGTCTGTTTTAAGCAAACCAAGTTGAGTCATACCATGGAGCTGTCTATTTTTATTGTTTTGTTTTGTCCTTAACAGATAACCCTTCTAGCTTTGTTGACTATAAGGTACTTTCTGGTTTTAATCCCATGGCATTATATTTTTAAAGAAAACACGTCTCTGATCTTTGTAAACTTCCATTTAGTTGATTTACTCCCCCTTCTTCCACAGGTTGCTCTTTACACTTGCACTTTCTCCTCCTTGGACAAAGCACTCTGAAATGCTGCTGCAGCTCATTGAGACAGTGCAATTTTATATCCAAAAGCAACACTGTAAATTATAGACAAACAAAGCCAGTCTTGAGCACAATCTGGAGATCTGAAGTGTGTAGCTGGCCAGGTGACACTGCGTGGCCTTCAACAATTCCTGGTTACAGTGACAGTGTTTTGCATTTCTGACTGCTCCAGCTGAGCATTCACATGCTGGAAGTCACTAACTCTCACATGAAATTCTGAAAATACTGTATTATTGTTCATGTGTGTTACTGAAATACCAGACCACATAGTAAAACTGATTTTACATTAGCCAGTTAAGTTTGAATAACACTTTTGTCATTTAGGTTAAGATGGGATAAGATTATCTCAAGTAACAACAGTCAATGTTTTCACAAAACCAGTCTGAATCAAGATCAAAGCAGCACCTTCTTGTTTTCACTGCAGTCATGGTTTGAAACTGATTTCTATTTCTTGTGCATTTGCTTGAGGCAGTTAAAAATAAATGATCAGTTTAAACAAACAATTTGAAAAGAAAAACAGATAAAGGCAAACTCTATTCAGAACTTCAATGTATTCCAAAGAGAATTTCAGTGAATGTACAGCAAAACCCCATAATTTAAATAAATTTTAATTTTATGACAGACTGATGCAGCCTTTCTGAGAATTATTTTCTTCAAAGACCATAATTGTTGTAAAGATATATGGCACACAAGGGAAAATGGATAGAGAGGACAAATTCTTATTAGGAAATACTAAAATTAGAGTAGGAAGACTATTGTGTCTATCAATACTTTGCATTGCATACACCTGATATTTGGATTACATAAGAAATACTCACCAGTTTAATCAAAAGGAATTTGTTTAAAAACAGAAGGACATTATATACAATTATTTGAAGAATGCAGGGATTCCTCAGTACAAGTGTACCAGAGCTGCACATAAGTTGTACATATGGATGCAATGCAATAAATCAGACACAAAAATGTAACTCTTGAAAATAGACAGACTACTTCTTCACAAAATGTAATACCACATATTTCCCTACTTTCCTAGAATTCCACTGACAACTTTAAGCTTTTAGAGTAATGGGTTTCACCCCTTGAACACATGCCACAGAAGACTGAGGGAGGCACTGCACAGAGTTCACTATATAGGCTGGAAACTTAAAATTTGGTTGCATCATAGAAAAGAAACACATGTACAGCAGATCCATCTGACATTTTCACACTTATTTTAGAAGATCTCTTCAACTTCCTCATGATTTTAGTCTACATTTAGTTCATTACTAAGTCCTGCAATTGCAGAACTAAAATTAATCAGAATCCCATTTACTTTCTGAAGAGCACTCAAAAGTCTATGATTTTAAATTAATTTATGCAAAGAGAAAAGCTCTTGTCTTTGTAAGTATAATTCTAAGCCACATAAATCGAAAGTAAAGCTTTAAACCCATAATGACCCCTTTTCCATCCAGTCTTAAATGGAATAATTAAGCAATAACTTCCATTCCATCTAAGTACATGCAGCAGTGATGGGTGTCTGCTTGCTGACTAAAGCCTGAAGCATTTAATTGACCTGTGGGAGCTGATTATTGCACGTACAGTCATATGGCATAGAAGCTATCTACTTTTTGCTAGAAGAAATCTTTCAAAGTAATTAATAATTTTGGTAATTTAAAAAGATTATGCATAACTATTCACTCTGAAGAGACTTAAGCTGCAGTCAGCAAGCCTGCTACAGATTTTTAAAGATAATAATATCTGTAGGTGTACTCATTTGGGTTGTAAATTTCACTCTTTAGAGTAATAGAACAAAAACGAGTCATTGGCCAAGGGCTCAGTTCAGAACTCAGAAATTATCTCTGGATTTGCCTGGAGTGACTGACAATAAGGAATCCCTCACTGACTTTGCTTCAATCTGATGTTTGCTATTTATATCCTTGCCGCAGTTGTTTAAGAAAAGTCTCAGGCAAATAACATTCATACAATTGAAAACAGAATACATGTTGTTTCAGACACCCTTCATAGCTGCTCACAAGAACAGGCCAGTATTAGAACAGGCAGTCTTCTTGAAGCATGTGCTCCAAAGTCACGAGAACACTGAGCCTACAGAGACATTACAGTCTCCACAGATAATGCAACATAAATGCATTTTCCTTAGCCAACCTGCACTGCACACTCAAAGAGTGCTGGGGAAACTGCTGGGGAAAAAAACCTGAAAAAACTCTTCTACTAGAAAGTGACAGTGTAGACAAGGAAGAATTTAGAAGACACTTCTTTAGAAGTTCTCCTCTGTCTAAAGAATGGCACAATAAATTCACTGTAACTATTGTGTCCATTGCTTGCTGTTAATAGATATTGCCTCTGGAGTACTAGGATCAAAAACAGATTAATGTTTTCTTAGCATCTCAGGTGATGCCTTTCATGCCTCCTCAACTAGACTTTTTAAAACTAAGAAGAAATACAAAATGTAAGTATCCATCATGGAGTGCTTAGCATAATAGAAGATGAATACTACTTGGTTTTCTACCTAATAATCCACCTAAAAAAACTATCAGGTCCTAAAAACGTTGAAAGAGAGAAGAAAACATGGTAGAAATTTTCACATGAAAAGCAAGCTGTTCCTAACCAAACAGTTTCCTTGAGACAAAACTTTTCTCGTAGAACAGCTGAAAAAGACCCAAAGATCATTGAAAACCCAGTTCAGCAGTCCTCAAAGGATTGTCTATCCCTTGGCATGTGGATCTTCAGATGGGAGACCATCATAAGCAGCTGCTTAAGAGGTAACACTGACCACACAGACCAGGTGGGATTCAGACTATCAGAACTCATGCCTTACAATTTGAAAATTTGCTCAATTTGAAAAAAAAGAAAGCTTAACAGCCAATTGTTTTCTTTTGATTAAACACTGGGATGTGGGAAGGAGGGGTCTGGTGGCTTTGTTTGTTGTTGTTTGCTGTTTTCTTTTTTTAAAAACATCTGTCAAAATTTAGGGGACGAGAGAAAAGTCATAAGTACAATAAATACTCCTTGGTAAATCACTTTATACAGTATAGAATAAATTACCATTGAATAAGATTTTACATATATATATTTTTGAGACAAAAAATATTGCCACATCCTGGTAGTGAAATGGGAATTGTTTCTAAGAGACAAGCTGCAATATCTCAATTTGCTGGAAGCATCAGATGGAAAACTTCAGCTATCAGTTACACATCCATCTTTATTTAATATATTCATACATGATCTGGAAAAGGGAGTAAGTAATATAGACTTGAAATCCATGGAGCAGATTAAAATGGAGGGTATATGCAAACACTGGTAAGAGAAAACAAATTGAACCATGTATAGAAAAACAAGATTCCCATTCTGAAAATGTCAGCTAATCTATTTGGAAATACATAATCTGAAACACAGACCTTCTCTGGGAAACTTGGAAAGCAACAATGCTGAAAAAGATTGTTGGGAGGACAGAGCACTGGACATGAATTTGTAAAATGACACAGTAGTGGAAAATAACACAGACCTACATTATATTAGAATAAATACACATAGCATTTATATCATGAGTGTGGCACTAAGCCATCAAATCTAAACATTCCTTCAGGGCCTTGGAAATAGAGAGTTTAATATTTTTTACTCTGATAACCATAAGTACTATCTCATTCCCCTTCTTTTGTTTTTGAAAGTTCTACTAAATTAAGCCTACACTAAACTAGAAATCACCGCTATTTTCTAAGACTGGTTTTGCCAGTAGTGAAAAGAGCAAAATGCACAGACAAATGGCCAATCAGATGTGAGCAATGTTCTGCTTTGTGGTCACTGGACCCGGGCTAAGGCTTTCCCTTTCAGAAGTTAAATTACAGAAAGATTTTGGAATTCCAAGAAAAACAACTGACATGGGAAATCTGGAGCTGGAAAGTAAGGAGGCAAGACCACAAGGCTGACAAAGACAAGGAGAAAAGAATAACAACAAGTAATGAGGCTGTGCAGCACCTTTGGAAGATATGGTAGGACAAAACCACTTGACAAGGAACCTCAGTGTATGGGTCAGTCCAAACCACACCAATCAAAATATTAGGAAAAAAGTCCTGTGCCATGTGAACCTTTATTATTGCATGATACATCACATAAATAGAATTCTTTTCAATATGTAGCTTTTTAAAATCTTGGTTAGTTTGCATATGAATGACATTTTAGAAATGTAAGCATTTTTCAGCATGCATTTGAAATTTTTCTTAAAATTTCTACTGCTCTGGTTACCCTTTAAAGTATGTTCCTGATGCAGCATGTATTGCCTTTGAATGTCAGGTAGCATCAATGCCCTTCAGAAAGAATATAGAGTTTTACCTTGAAATTGGATTGTCATACTTTAAAGGAAAATCTTTTTATTTTCTCTCCTCTGTCTCATCAACTTCAAATGTTGCTCAGTAGATGAACCCTATCTACCATTATTTCCCCTTTTATTAGTGGTTTGCTTGTTTTTTGGGTTTTTTTTAATCAAATAACTTTTTCACAATTAAGGAATACTAGATAGAGTTGTTTCATCCCCATTTGGGTTTGTGTAATAGTGGAGTGAGTTTTGCAGTTTGTTATCTAATCTCTATAGCATCACTTATAAGTACAAGTGATCAGGAAAAGGCCTTGGGATTCTGTCCCAAAAAAAAAAAAGAAAAATGGCCAAGACTGTTTTACCTAGCACTAATTTTTCCCTACTTAAGTTGACTGCAAGAGCTTATGATACAAAGAATCAAATAAACTGAGTACGTTTCTCAGAAATCCATTTAGGTGAGAAATGGATGCTTAATCCCGACATATTTTGACCTCCCTTGATCATCTTCACAATTTATGTAGAGTGGGAACTGTCAAAACGATCCCCATGCTAATTATGTAAAGATAATAAGTGATATTTTTCCATCTTTCTTAAATGTAGAAAGAACTTTGGCAAGGATAAAGCAGCAATGAGATGGGAAATCAGCATGTGCTCATCTTTACTGACCAACCCTTTAACACAGTGCTTCTCCTTTAACTGGATCTTTCACAGAAACACCACAAATGAGGCCAGTTCTGGGCTTGCAATGCACATGGAGTTTTTCAGGCAATACTGGTTCATATTCTCCGATGTGTTATGAATGTACTGTTGGATGACAGGAGCTTTATAAGATGTCAATCAACCAAACTATTCCAACTTTCAGATCATATATTCATTCAGCTGCCCAAATCATAATGAGAAGTAGCGGAGGAAGTACATATTCTGGTATTTCTAATGCTAATTTGCTCATTGGCAGCTGCAAAAGTCCACTTTCTAGATTTTGGGGGCAAAGTGAAGATCCAGTCTAATATTATTTTCCTCTCTGACATCAGCCAGCTCTCAGATAAGGAGAGGTTTAAGCTGTCTAGCAGCTAGAATTCAGTTTGGATACACTGAAACCTCATCGGAAATATTTGCAAGAGTTACCTTCGGCACAAATAGCGGGTCCCAGCTGACAACCCAGCTGTATCCTGGAGATATACATTTGCATACCTTAGGGAGTAACTAACAGTAATCTTTAGTTGGCAAAAGACTGCAGCCACTCTTGGAAAGTTACTTAAGCTACAATTGCCTGTGTTTACTCTTGCCAACTCGGCACTCACAAACTGTCCTCTAGCCCAGATGACAAATAAATAAAGGAATATTTTGGAACTTGTGCCTGGCTTGCAATTCAAACATCTAAGAAAACATTAGCACTAGCACCAATACTATGTTGCCATTCATCCTATTTTACAGATGGAGAGGCCGTGACTAAGCTGAGAATAAATATCTACAATTTTACACAGCCCAGATACAGCTTCCCAGGCTTTTGACTCCACAGGTGTGCTAAGTGCAGGCAATCTCTGCATCCAAGGACATTTGCTCTGTGATGACTGTGCCCCAAAGAATTGTAAAGTAGTTTGCTGTCCTGAAATATTGAACAATTTTTGAGTGTCACTACCCAAAACCTGTGTCCCAACAAGCCTTTTTAGAGATAAACAATTAATATAATTTTTGCCTTTTAAAATAGTCCTTTTAGACTATTTAATCTCAAATTACAGTGACTAGAAATATTTTTAGAATATGTAAATTGTACTATAAAATCCACTTACTTTGAAGGCACTGGAAAAAAAAATCCTACTTTGAACTAGAAGGAGACATGGTAACAAAAATAACCCCAAATCTTAGCAGTGCTTGATTTCTCTCTTAATTACATTTCTGAGTGATCAAACCAACATATAACTTCAGGGAGTCTATCTGAAAGCAAAGATCATTTAGCCTCAGCTATAAACCCAAAATAAATCTTACATATTTCTTTGTTCATACCCTCACATTTCAGTTCAATTTGTGTCTAAACTAGACATGTCCCTGTCAGTTTATGTTCACAGTTCACCCTCATCTTTAACCTTAAATCTAAGCAGAGCTGATAACCTCCCTTTCAAGTCAACATGTATTTTGTTGGATTGATCCAACCCCTCTGCCTTTAATAGAACTCAGCAGCAGCTGGTTTCAAACTGTTTGAAACCTTGGAGATCAAAGTTTGATGAACCCCTGTCATTCTCCCAAAGAATTAAGATCTGTGAAGAATGTGTGTACCTCCTCAGGCTTAGATTTCAAAAATACAGCAACTGAAATGAAGAGAAATTGTTTATTAGAGAATCATGCCAAGCATATTCACACTGCTGGAGTAGGTATTTTCAATTAATACAAACAGATACTTTCAACGAAGCTCTACAGCCATCCTCACAACAAATTAATTTCCTAGAGTTTGCAAGACAACTGGATTCTTCAGGGATAATACTGATGGAAATTGCTCACTACTAATAGTTAACACACAGAGCATGTGGCTGTGCATAATAATGTGATATCCCAGATTAAATTCAGATTTTACATATATATGTGAATTGCTATTTTCCCTTTCCAAACTACCACTCAGTATGTGGAATACTGACATACTGGCATAAACCACACACAATAATTTGGGCTTTCTCTCATCAGCCAGACGCTATTTATCAGGCTAACTTTCACAAGTGTTCAATATACCATGGAGTTTTATTAATAATCATTAGGTTGCCCTTCATCATCCTATAGGAAACACTTACTACCTGTTTTGATTGCAAACTACCTAACCAAAAAGCATGACTGCCAGAACCTGAAGAAGTCTGATGAAATAAAGAACAAAGCAAGACCCCATCAAAAGTATTTCAAGAAAAAAAATCATAAATTAATCTCTGCAAATTCCTGTTTTTCCTATTGAATGCTTTGAGGTCAGGGTAGATATCTGCATTTGTGTGTTCAACTAGAAAAAAAAGTGTTTCATATTTGGTTTTGCTTTTAAATGAAAGGATACCTTCCTTTAACCCTAAAGTTAACAAATTTTCTCCCTCTCTCCACAGCTTGCTGGATGATGACAACAAATGCAGTTTTTATTGATTTACTGAACTCCTAGGTGATATATTACACAACCTAATTAAGATATATAGAAAGTAATATCAGATTTGCATTTTTCAAATGCCAGATTTATAATTAGCCATTTTTACAAATGCAAAATACTTTTCTTTTCAGCTACATTTTTCTCTGAATTGACATATATGTGTGTGTGTCCCCCACTGATCATTCATAATTTGAATTTATTCTGCCATATATATACACACCCACAAAAAATGCACACATAGACATGCACTCTAAATCTCACCCTGAATGTGTAATTCTTCCATCATCACCATTTATTTATTATATAGTCCTGGAAGAACAATCTCTCTCCAAGATAATTCACATACCATGTGCAATCTCCAGTGACAGAAAACAAAACCCACCCTAAGAAAACAAACAAAAAAGCCAGTAAAAACACATTATCCTTTAAGGATCAAAAGCTGCAAGAAAGGGGAACAACTGTATCAGGATTTTGTGTGCTGAGCTTTACTCAGGGTCCTTCTGCCCCTCCTGCATGCTGTGCAAATTCAGTCACCTGAACACAAGACCAGAGTTGCTACATCAGACTCAATGGCGTGTGTGAAACACAAGTTCCTTTTTCCAACCCAGGGGATTTCTACAAAAAGCCTGTACACATGCCTTAGTGGACTTCTCGTCACTCAGATATTTCTCCTTGCAACAAACACAAATAATGAGTTAGAGCCAGCAAATTGAACATCTGCAAGAACACCTATCATTCATAAACACAGTGCCTGATGTGTTGGCTGCGCTGTTCACAGATCAGGCAACAATCAGTAATAAAGTGGATTTAGGTAGAAGTTTACCTTTTCCAGTTAAAGAAATAAAGCATATGCTGTGGGATACCAGGTCCTGGTATTCTTTACATGGTACCTCATGAATTATATTGCTTATTTCTTCTTGGTTTATTGCTGATTTATTTTTTATGCTACTACCATGCTATGTTTTGACTAACTTTTTAAATTGGTTTCTGTAGTAAGGATCCTTAATAGATAAAAAAGCAGCAAAAGCAAATCTTACCTTGGCACCAAACAATCTATAGCTCAGGACTATCTACTGTGATAGAATTAAATTTTTATATTCAGAATAATCTGATATTCTAAATAAGAAGTTACCACTCGTACTTATTCTTTTGTCTGGTATTATTTGATACTTTTCAAATTTTCACAGTGTTAGAGCACGAAGTTTAATTTTAATGAATGTATGAAAAAGGAATTATATGTCAAATTTACTTAGCTACTTTTTAGAGTAATACATATTTAACTGTGTAATGCAATCTTCCTCAGTGTTCTCACCTTTATTTAAGTTTACAGAGTCCTAAAATTAATAAACAAAACATTACATTTGATGAATTATTTTCTATAATGCACTCCCCATGCTGATGATGTCTAAGCTGTACAAATGGCAAAAAGAAGAACACAAATCTTTGGCAGCTCTGAAACTGTTATACTAATGGAATAACCAGTCAGACTGTGATAAGAGAACCTCTGATGCAAAACTCTGAACTCAGATCTCCAACGTGAAGCCCAAATTCATTTTGCAGCAAATGAAGAGGCAAATTGAAACAGAAACTTTTTTTCTTTGCTGAACACATAAGCTCAATATCTTTGCAAATCAGATTCTACAGTCATAGTGTATACTGTCAGACAAATTTCAAGGCCATTCTTTCCATTCTACTTGCTACATAAAACATTACTTTTCTATATTAAGTAGATGACTGCCATACAGTAGGGCATGTTACAGATATCACTCTTAGGAAGACTCCCTCTATCAATAATAGTGTGATCAACAGTACGCAATTCAAGATCAATCTCTGCTGAAGAACAAACTCATTCAACTCTTAGTTATTTTTAGGACAAAAATTTTATGACAAAAAACACCAAACACTTGTCCTCAAACAACATGGTTGTAATGGTCTGAGTAGTATATTCTGAAACTTCAAATTCAACCATACTGTCCCTGTTTGCAAACCCGAGAATATCTTGGTAAATCCCTGAAGCCACAGGTTATTGAAATCTGGAGAAGAGTATTAGGTCTGGCTGAGCTGGAGTTCATTTTCCCTTAGCAGCCCTCATAGAGTTGTGCTTTGCATTGGCAGCTGGAAAGGTGCTGATAACACTCCTGTGTTTTGGTTGCTTCTGGGCAGGGCTAGCACAGCATCAGCACTGTCTCTCCAAGATTCCCTCCACATCAAGGGGCTGGGAGTGGGCAAGATCCATCCACTACAAGAAGTCACCTGTTATGTTCTATCTGAGACTCCACATATCACAGCATTTCACACACAAAAATCACAGACATGTTGTTGTGGGGGATGCAGAGCATTATAACACTTGCTGTAGGCACAGCAGTGCATTGAAGAGTCAGGATTTGGGATGCAAGCTTCCTACAGGGCCAGTAGAAGGAGGATAAGTCGGAGGCTGAATGAGTCAAAATGTCTGAAGAAGATGGTTTAGCAACACACTTATGATCTTAGAAGATGCTTGAAGGTGTTTATGTTTTTATGTTTCAGGACATTTTTATAGTAGAAGACCTTAAAACTAAGAGGATTATACTGTTAAAACTGGGCATGTGCATACAGACAAATTCTGTACAAATGCAAATCACAGTATTTTTTTAAAAGCATATACCCAAACTATTTTTCAACACATTAAAGCTACAACAGTAGAAAAACTACAGCACTGGATTCCCACTGCTGGGTCTCAGCTTGAAGTAGGACTTGTATGACTGCATAGACATTACAATTAATATCACCTGAAAAAATGAAAAAGGTAGAAGATGCACTACAGTAAAATGGAACACTTCAGAACTGAGAATCCTGTGACAGGATTCCCCACCTCCACATCTCACATACATTTGCCAAGTCCCTCTGTAGCTTTGTGCACACATGCAAAACAGTTTTTATCATCCAGGGGAAACCACTATGTAAAGCTGTGGAGAGAGAGGAAATAATAATGGCCCACACCTAGCAATGCCATGAAGTTCCACACCATTACACTTTGGAACATTTCAGTAAATGAGAAAAGACAGCCAAGAACCACCCATCACGTGAGAAGCCGGAAGGTTTGAGAAACCCAGTCAGTGTGTGGGTGCCTGAGAAGGGAAGGCATCACTGCCACAGACCCCAGAGGTTCCCCAGGCTGCAGCTCCCTGGCTTTGCTGCCTCAGTGACGCCTGTTTGATAGTCCCCCCCTTCCCCTGTAATGCAGGGGTAGCATATCGGATCACTGCAGATGCTGGGAGCTGAAGGCAACAGAAAGAAAAGCTTTGACGTTCTGTCATGGAGATGACAGGACAAAATGGCCTGCAATAAACAACAGTTTGAGCAGGATAATTTAATGCATTGAGTTCTTAAGCTTTTCCAGACGCTGAACTTAGCTTGGGATGTGAGATAAGGGGACAGCAATTACTTCACTGAATAGAGTGTGGTTGTGTGAAACCAAGAAAAAAGAACCTTTCTGTGAATGCAGAAGAAATAATCCACATGCTCTCTTTTATTTTATTTTTTTAAGCCCTTTTTCCAGCCATCAGCTTTTAAGAGGATTCATGTGCCGGTCATATACTCTGCAGACTGAAACAATCAATGCTTCTAATCAATCTTTAGTAATTTTATTTTACCATTGTTGCATTGCCACTGCAAAACAAAACAAAAAATTAAAGCCCAATAAAAACCAGCAAGCCTACACAAAAACATCCTTTCATTCTCCATCCTTCAGCAATCAGATTTACAAAAGTAGCTTTCTAACTGCTGCATATGTTTTAAAATCTGTGCAAAGACCCAGTTTCATACATCATTGTGGCAGTTCAGCATCTCTGCGCTCACGAAAGAATATATGAGCAGAGTTATGTTTGTCTGGAAATTGGCCCCTATTATTGGCACATAGGCAGACTCGCAAGAAAATCACGCTGCTGGAGTACTTTCCATAAATAACAAGTTGTTAACCCACGCCTGTTGGGTCCAGTCCATCCTTTCTAAGCAGTTATTTAATGATATTGCACATGCAGGGGAGCTGTGGGTAAACATACACAGAAACTGTCTCTCTGCAACCCAAATGACAGAATTGTGAGCCTCAGATTTACACCACACCTGAAAAAATAATGAGCACCACAGGTAATTTTAGAGCTGAAAAAAGATTTTTTTTGCAAGTCTAATGGGATTATATATGCTTCTGCAAATAAATACCCAATAGGCAAGGATCATCTATTAAATACTTGGACTGGCCTTTGTATACTGCACTTGATATCTAGAATGTTTACTGATGTTTGAATTTTCTCTCATGATACAGAAATTTAAAGACAATTTCCTTCTCGTTTAACATACTGATTTTAATAATACTGCTTATACCATAGTGGGAATTTAATCTCAAAGACCCTTCATAAATTCTAAGAGAAAATGAAAATCATGCAGTGCAAATCAATGTTATCACACCTATCCTCTAAAGAAGCATATAAAATGTTTAAACTTACATTGTCATAAAGCAAGACAAAAAAGGAGACAAACCACAATCACTTTAATGAATTCAGCAAAACGCAACTGACACCAGCTGTTGCCTAAGTGGCCAGACTTGGAACACATCACCTCCTTGCAGGAAGTTTTGCAGGACCAGGCAAATGACAATTTAAAATCTCTCTTCCACATTCTAAACACATAGCAATACAGTCACAAGAAACAGCTCTGTTTGCAGAACACTGTCATTAGTATATTGGCTTTCATTAGAGGTCACACTAGTTAAACACTACGTTTAGAAAGTTGGGAATTGGTAAAATCAAAATTCACAACTGCATCTTGAATACACAGACTCCTAGCCTTCCAATTACTAAGTATTTGGCAATAAACATTAAACTTAATTGACAGGACAATATAATAAATTAATTGGCAATATGTTTTCCAACACGTATTTATAATTACTAACAACCCACAACTTCTAGTCCCAATTCTCTCTGAAGAAATACACTCTTATTCACTCTTTCCCGAAGAGGCTTGCCAGAATTTTCAAATTTCAACACTTGCTTTAAGGTCAAAGCCAGTATCCTAAGGGAAATAAAATATTTCAGAGCACTCTGAGAAAAATGGTATTTGAAAATAAATTTTACACTTCATTTGTCAGGAACATCTTGAGGTGTTGTCAACACAAGAAGAATAATTTTCTAGAGATGTTTCTTTCATCACCTAAGTTCCAAATTTCCAGGGATGGGGAAATTACTCATAAGATTAATATTCTAGCTAAGGCAATGTCCCTTCCTCCGTATCACTGAAGGAGAAGAACAGGATCTGCTTTCTATATGGAATATATACATTCCCACATTTCCCTTTCAGTAACTGCTTTCAAATAAAGTTTTAGTGTGATTTTGCAAAATGGCCAACCATTTAAAGTTTTTTAATGTTTTCCCTGCACGTTTTACAGAAAGTTGAAAAATAAACAAAAACCTTCATATATACTGCAAGCAGTATATATATAGATAGATAGATAGATAGATAGATAAAGAGATTAGAAACAGGGCTACAGCACCTCCCTCAGAGACTTAATATTTTACTTGAATGGTCCAACACCGGCCTGCAAAATTTATATAGTATATTCAAACTTAGGAATTGAGAAATATTTTAGAGCTTTCTTAAGTGACAAATACTCTTAGACAGCTTCTTCAGTGATTTTCTTTAATACAAAGAACAGCTGGATATAAACAGTTTGAAGGAAATGTTACTTTTACCACTTCATAAAACACATGGCTCACAGAGACTGCTTGGTTAGCTAAAACTGCTTAATTGTACATGTGAGCCAAAATTAAATATTCAAAAGTTACCTAATTCACACCATACTACTTCAGGGTTGAATCAGAATGACAGAGTTATTCAGGATTTTCTGCTGAGGATTTTTTCTTCCCTAGGTCAAAACAGCAGGAGAGGTAAATGATGCTGAGTGCAATTAAGATTTTTATTTGCTAATTATTAAATACCTTATTTAGATATCACTGAAGTTTAACAGATTAATAAAAACATCATCTCATTTTCTGCCTACTCAGGAGTCAAACATTTACTCCCTTCTGAATGACTGATTCCCTGTCAAATGCCCTTGTGACTCACTTTTATTTTTGTAAGGAAATAAATATCATTTATGAACTCGCTTTTAAAGAACTCATTTGTGACTGACCTTCTTTACATTCTCTTTAATTTATAAAATACTACTTCATACGTATGCTAATAAATTCTGCAAAAAGCAGGGTTTAGACACCTCTAAGAGAGGCAGTGAGCTAAGGCACTTCTGCAAGGTTTGGTTATCAGTTCCCTGTACTTCAGATCCCTGATGTTAGAGTGGTGTTCTTTCAGTACTTCACAAGTACTTGTGAAAAACTTGTGAATGCAGAGATGGCTGATGCCAATTAGAAATAGGTAGGAGGCCACATGTAGAAAGATGATAAAAACTTAATGGAAATAATTAATTGTTCAGTGAGTACTGTGCATGCTTTGCAGCACATGTGTGATAACATGAGATCATGTAAATGTAATTCAAATGTACAAGGAAGTAGTAAAAGCTGTCAGACAACCATGAACTTGGTCTTGCTGATTCAGGAAATCAGACCTTGTACAAGGTACAAAACCCAGTAGAGGCAATGAACTTGCTGCACCAGCGAACACCAGAGTCAGGCATGTGGTGTCAGGGCTCTTTTTACACATCTCTCATAAAATGGAGATTCACTACACCTTGAAGGCTACTCATTCAAGTGGAAGCTTGGTGAAACAATAAGAAGTTGGAAAAACTGGTCAGCCAAGCTTGCCTGAAGAGGAAAAAGGGATATTGGACTACACTTAAAAGGAGAAAAAAGTCTGTGTGCTACAGCTGGATCTTATATCTCAAGGCACCCAAAAAGACTCAGAACAAATGCATGCAAACTAAAAGAAACAAATGAAGTTTATGCAAGGAAGAATGGGTCATACTTTCTTGGCAAAGGCATAAAATCTATCTGTAGGATCAAACACAGACAAAAGCAACAGGTGAAAATTGGACGAGATAAGGACATACTCCATGAGAGGAAGAGCAATGAATACACAGGGGAAGAAGCTCTGAGTTCAATAAAGTGATTCTTCACCCAAGAGTGGTAGAAGAAATGAAGCTGTGTAATAGAGGCAGCCATTTATTACTTTGCCTGGGCTTGTACACTACTTACATAAAGAGTCTGGCATTTGGAACCTTTACAACGTCCATGTGCTTGTTAGACCGAAAGATTGACCAGCCCTGAAGAAACAAGTTTTAATAAGAAGCAGCTACAAAATTGTGCAACCTGAGTGTTTCTGAGCAAGTAATTTAATGCATGACGACACATGTGACATAGTTTTAGTAAGAAATGTATGTTTGTGTTTATATATGATGTCTATATAGATGTACTGGGGAAGCAAAAGAGAAAAGGCATGTTTCTCTTGGCCAAATTAATTGTACATAAGAGAAATTCCTTGTATTTGGTATTTTTTTCCTACAAGCTCTCCTGGTACAATTCCAGAGCTCCATTTGAGAATATTATTTCTATTAGTCTTTCTTACTAGAAATCACATGTTTTCTGCTTTTACCTTCACTTCCTAATATTTTTGCATCCATTATCCATTCTTTGCTAAAATCTCTGACACTCCACAAGGTCTTTGTACACCCCTAACCATATTATCTGTTTTCTTTCCTCTCCCAAAATCATTGTCTTGTTTCTTCTCTTCTAGAGAATCATCATTTAAAAAAATACTGAAATAATGAACAGAACTGAGTGTGGGAGTTGGTCTACTACAAGATGTAAACAAGGCACAATCTGGGTGAAACTGGACCAAATGACACATCAGGGAAAAACACAAGCTTTCCTCCAAGCACTTCTCTTCAAGTCATGAAGGTGTTAATAACTGCTATCAATCAGGTCTTTCCTCTACAGGCAGCTACAGAGGTGAGATGTTTATCTGCTAATTAGGTATCAGTACTTCAATATGTTCTACCTTTTCCCTTCCAATTCTGACTGAAATAACAACGTTCTGCCTCCAAAGCATAAAAAAATCCCTTAAAATGATCAGATACCACATTCAAAACTTTTGATATCAAAAAGTTTAAGCACAGAAATGTCAGCACATCACAGTAGAGGATATGAACGCTTGCCCAGCTATGACCCCTATCAATATCATACACATGCTGGCAAGACCCTTATTTTAACCATTTATCTTTCACTAGATTGGTAGCTAGTTTTTGTACTTGCTGGTTTTGTAATTAGTAACTGTTTTTGTAATAACTTTGATTAACCTGCCAGCTTTACATAAATAATTTTTCCTAGGATCAAAAATGCTTTTTTTTTTCTACATCCAATGAGACATTAGCTATGCTGGCACCTAAAGTGTTCCACAATAGACTTAAAGAGAGAGTGGAAGACAAATCTTGCTAAGAGGTTTGCACTGCTCTTTGATGTCTCTGAATAAATCTGTAATGGCTGTAACCCCATGATAGAAGCAGCTCATGAGCAATTAAAATTTAATTTTATTTCATTTTCACTCAGAGGGAATATTCACCCAATTTCTGGACTATAAGCACCTGGTACAGCTGTATGGTAAGATGGAGAGTTAAGCATAGCAAAGCAAACAAAAATTTCCTCCCACAGTTACCTGCTAGAGGCAGATCTACTGTCATTACCATCACAAAAGAGATCTTTTTGTCTGCTTAGCCCTTCTGCACCTGTTTTTTTTTGCCACAATAGCAAAGGGAGATGGAAACAACTTAATTCATAAGATGTCTTTCTCTAAAAGTTGTAAATAAATAATGCTCACTTCCACCAAGGAACAATGTATTTCAGTTTGTTTTGTTTAGAATTAAAAGTACAGAAAATCCTGCTTTTTGGTAAGCACAAGGCTTTCCTTATTTTTAACATCCATTAATATTCCACTTCAATGTCTGTTTCTGCATACATTAATTGAAAATATTATCACAGTTTTCAAAGCACTGGAGGAGATTTTTATACTCTCTGTGTTAATAAGGACATCCTGCAACCACTGATCGGCCTCGCTGCAATTGAAATGATAATATTTATTTTAAATTTAGTTCTTACTCGTCAGAAGATACTTGTTGCTGATAAAGCATTGCAATTTATACCAATGTTATAGTAATTGCTAATTTAAAAAAAACAACCAAACAAGCACTTGGTTTCTCCAACATCATATTTCTTCCACAAGCAGCTTTTCCTGTCCTAGCTCTTTAATGCTATGTTAATGCAGTAGTGTGTTTTTCCCCATCAACAGTAAAATAAATCACCATGAACTACTTACTGTGTTTTAATTGCTTATGCATGTGTTTAATTTAATTTATATCATCATTTACCTCCTTGCTGAAATCACACAAGGTTTTCAAAGTTGCAGCCACCTAATATCAATCTAATGATCAAACTGCTTGATCAGGTTTTTATATTTAAAGGATTAAAGATAACAGCCATAACGTCCTATTAGACACAATGGCATGATTTCAAGGCTGTCCTATCAACTTCATCCTGACAGCTTTTCTATTTCCCACAGCTGCCTTGCTCACTTATTCCTTAGTGCACAGAAATAAAAGTATAAATCCAGGTAATGAAAACAGTCAAGCTGCTCATAAAATGTCATATCACTCTGAGACTGCACATCACTTCCCAAATAGTATCCTGTCAGTCACATGCTCATTCTTTAAGTGATGCAAGCGCTGGCCTGAAACAAGCTTGGAAAAAAAATCCACTCTAAAATAAACAAACACAAAGCCATCACCAGTAAAATTCAGATTTTTTTCCCCTTAATACCACACTTACAAGGCAATCAGCTATTTAAAAAAATAATACTATTGTAAAAATAATTTTTAAAATAGCCATAAACAAAATGGAGGGGAGTAAAGGTGACAAGACATCACTGTGCTCATTGTGTCACTGACAAATCAATAACGGAGATGTGTGGATATGGAGATACAGCTCTTTTTTTTTTTAGGACTATGATGGATGGAGTGTGTGACACTAACAAATGTCAGTGCATTCCTTCAATAGAAATTTATGCTGTCAACAGCAGAGTTTTAAAGTGCTGGGTTTGGTTTGCGTTTTTTGGGTTTTTGGTTTTTTTTATCTTCAGGAAAGTTAATAAGTTTGTAACTGCTGTGACTAATCTGTAGGCTTGTGATTAACATCCTTGTTTAATATCTGCGATATTCCTGAAAAGATTTAACTCATCATCCTTATTCCAAACTTGCAAATTTACTGTTAAATATGGACTATAAAAGATTAATTTATATCTCTCCAAAAGTCATAAATCTGGTGACACAGAAAGACACTCAGAGAACTTGCAAGATTCACGAAGCATTCCTGAAAGTACTAACTGGCCAGTATAACCTACTCCATTTTTTCATTAGAGAAACATGCTCATCTTTAAGTAGGTTTGAGGAACTGTGAGCCTACTGGAAAGTGAGTAACCCAGGAACCATAAGTTACCTCTCTGCACCCCTAACACAATCATCGTTTTAGCTGGCATTGTACAGATTTGGGCTTGCTGGTTTATTTTAAAAATTTAATATGGTAATGAATGTAAAAGCACCTCAAAGTGTAGACCAGGTTTTCCAACTAATGTCACACAACTGAGATTCACTATAGTAATGTACACAAGTGAAACAACACATGAAAGACTTAAAAGAATGCAAATCATCATTTGAGAACACTGAGAAGCTTCAGAGACATAACAAGAATGATGATTCTATTTTGTCCAGTGTGTAAATCTGCAAAAATATTCCTATGGTCACTGTTCTCTATGAAGCTCTGATGTTTTTAACTTCAAATATTTCTAAATTCTTGCTTATGTCATTTACATCTTGTACATTATTAGAATACACACAATATAGTCTCCTTTTTATGGCAAGAAAATCTACGCTTCTGGAATGTCTTCTTTTGCAGACTTGATTTCTCACTATTAACACGGCATTAATTAACATCTCTCACATGTATGCAATTAAGACAAATTCTGTTAAGCCAGAAGACTCTTCTGCAGCATGTCATGATGTGCAGTCATGCTGGCCATCCTGGAAAATCATTGGCAAATACTCCAAATTCCACCTCAGTGCTCTGAGAGGACACAATTTTACTGCACAACAAGAGGAAATGGGCCATAAAAGCAGGCCTACAGCTGAGGCAACAAAATATGCCACTGCCATTGAAGCAAAACAACTTTAATGGTAAAATCAGTATATGGAAACTTGATAACTGCGATCCTGGTAGCAACAAGAAAATCGAGGCTGTAGATGCAGCCACAAGAAATACTGCATTTCTGGAGCCAGCTGCTTCTTCAGACAGAGCCAGGGAGCTCACCTTGCCAGCTGATGCAAAGTCACCTACACAGTTACTTAAAGAACCAAGAAGTAGTCTTAAAAATGAAGAGCTGTTACAGAAGATGGATATAAGTATGTATCTTTCACTCATCAAATCCCAACATCCTACTCAACTAAAGCTTCAGGAACATCAAAACACAGACTCAGAACTTATTTCCAAGGATCTTTACATGCTTAACTGCTTCTTAAAAGCCTCATCTTCCCCACAGATCAGAAAGAATGAAGGAATGTAAACACTTTTCAGGGCCTTAAAATTCATCTGTACTAGTGGTATAGATGTTAGAATTCTCCTTCTTTATTTTCAGTTTAATCCAACATTTCCAAGTAGTGCCTATGGACTACCAAGGACCTGCAGCCATGTGAACAGAAGTATTTAAGAGTCAAGTCTCTCTGCATGTGGTAGAAAGGAGGCCCAAGGTCTGACTCTTATCAGGAATCCTTAGAGATGATACTTAAATGTTCTGCAGGATTAAAAAAGAGAAACACTCTCCTGAGAAACACATATGACTAAAATTATCATTGTGAAATGCAATTGAGTGGCTTCACAGTAGCTGAGTTACCTAATGGTCACCAAATTCTTTTATTTATGATACAGCTCTATAGACTTTGGCAGATGACTTTGGCCCGTTTTTCTTCATTAATCAAACTTTATTGCTCCAACTTTAAAGAACAGAGCAGTTTGTCATTCAAACAAGAGTAAAATATAAACACATATACATTAAGAATGTAACAGATATACCTGATAACCTTCCAAATTATCCATATTTTACAATAATTACTGTTACATGAAAGAGTCCTTTGACCAGCAATATAAATACAAGCCCTCGGATTAAAATTTACCATTACAAACAGCTTATAAAGATGGGTTTTTTTCTCTCTTTCCTCTTTTTTTCTACAAACCCTAGATCTACTATAAAAAGATCTACCCTAGATCTACTGGGACCCAGACAATCTTGAGACGCAAGCCCATGAGAAACTCATGAGGTTTAAGAAAATCAAGTGTAATGCACTGGGGTTGGCACAGCCTCTGGTATCAGCACAAGTTGGCGGATGAAGAGAAGGAGAGTAGCCCTGATGAGAAGTATTTGTGGGTGCTGCTGGATGAGAAAGTTCAACATGACCCAGCAAGGTGCACTGGCAGCCCAGAAAGACAAACCACTCTGTGATTCTGTGGTTCAAACTGCTAAGTATTTTGCAAATAGAGTGAGGGAGCATGGATCCACTACCAGCAGTTTCCCAATACATGAGGCAATTTACAGAGGATCAGAAGGCTAGGGCAAGGGCTTTATTTGGGACAGTATTTACATGAAATAGAACAAGCTCATAGTTGGAAGAAAACCAGGTAGAAATAGGAGCAAACCATTTCCACTGCACTCTCCCTCAATCTGCTGCAAATTAACCCAATTAGTTTAAGAATATTTTCCTCCTCAATTCAAACACCTCCCTAGATCAAAATCAAAAACATTTATTAACTGATGCTTCCAACTGTGACAGAAATTACAGTCATTTTTGTAGTAGAGATGGTGTAAAAATGCAATCTAAAAATATGATTAAAAGCTCAAAAGATGAGTAACCCGAGTTCATCTTGGAAATGGCTGTTTGGATACTGCTAAAGAAATGCATTTGGAGTTAATTAGTTTGCTTTTTATCTGTTCCTCAATTAAGAACTTCCTAGTCTCCCTTAATCATGAAACAGCTATTAAATTTAACAGACCTGCCAAGATGACCTTACACAAGAAGAATAAATTAATTGAACAGATTTTCTTAAAAATATGAGAATCGTTTTATGAAAATAATGGTACCAGCAATGTTCTGATCCTTCTAGACTTTGAATCATATCAAATCAACTCCATATAAAACATCTTTAATTCCTTCTGTAACTCTCATAAAATAAGTATTTTGGAATAGTGGTTATTCAGGTATTTTCTGAGAGTAGATTAATTCTTTTTACCCTTTACAAAAACAAACAAACCAGAAAATAAAACCAAAAAAACTCCACCAAAAACAAAAACCACATCAAAAAAGTGCCAACAAGTGAGATCACACATGGGTAAATCATGTAGTATTTCAGTCATTAACACTACCTTGCAAAGAATTAGAAAAATGAGGGAAAACCCTCTGGAAGATGTGATTAGAACACATTTCTACAGGCAAAACAAGGACTCATTCCCTCAGTGCAGTTCCTTTAAATCCTGCTGGAATCCTGTGTTGAAGTGTGGCAGGTTTTGTCCAAGAAAAGTCTTCATGTGTCAGAGCAATTCCTTTAGTGCTTTCCCCTTCAGAAAGTCATTTCAAGTTTTGTGCTGCACTTTCTCCACGTGTGAATATGGCAATAATGAACTAGAGAGAGCTGCAAACTGTACAATGACATTCACAGATACCTGCTGCTTTCTGATGCATTCTAGAAATACTTATTTTTCAAAGGGCAGACAAACTACGACAGTAGAACTGCTGTGCAGTCTTCATTCACCCCGCAATTAATTCACTCAACTAGCAGCTGAAATGCCATGTTTAAACTTCAATATTAGGTTAAAAAAAATCAACCTTTTTTAAAGGAAGAGGTAATATTTTCTCAGATCTTAATAAAAAATAATCCCAAATCCACACAGTGTTGCTGTGTTCTAGGTTTGCCAAAAATAATAACAATATACTGTCATAACAATACAAACAATGTCATAAACATGGAATCATATGCTATGAGGATGGTGGTAATGGGGGAAAAAAAAAGAATGGACAGCCTAAACTAAGTGCAAAGCTACTTCATCCAACAGGTGGGCAAGCAGAATCTTAGATGCAGAAGTCTGCCTCAGGAGACTCAAACTTACTGAGACATATCGGAATGGAGATGTGAGGAAAATTATTTTACATGCATTTAATAAACTAAACACAGGTGTTAAGATGTCTATTAGCCACCTCTATAGTTTTAAAATTTGCTCAGAATGAAGCTTTGTCCATCATATAGCAGTAGAAAGGCTAGTTCCCACTGGTTTAATATAGCAACAAAATTAACTTCCAAGCACACAGCTTAATAAAATGATACTTTGCACCCCAAAGAAAGAAGCCTTCTGGGGGCATCATGAACCAAATTTGATAGTGCTGTAAAATAAAATTATCTTTACATGTCCCTAGAAGAAACAAGGTACTAAACACAGATGAGAAAGGAGCACCCTTTTAAGATTGGGGTGAAACAATACAGGAATGTGTCAAGATTTTTAATCTAGATGCCTGACCTCAAGGCTAATTGAGAGTTCCTCCTGTCTGTACTGTCAGCACCATATTACACAGACAACAAAAATAACAATCAAAAGACAACAATGGTAAAAAGGCACATTATTCTGACTTGCAAATTTCAGCTATTAAACAAGTGCCCCTGTTGGTGTTGCAAGTAAAAAAACAACAGTATGCTTCACCTCAGAAAAAAATAATGATTTCATGAAGCTGCAAATGCAGCTGTGCCAGGCGTAGGAGTTATACAGCATTTGCCTGAAGGTTACAAAAGAACAGCTTCAATAGTTCCTTCGCTTGTTTTACAGCAGCTCAGTACTGCTGACCATCAAAATAATTCCTGAAAGTGTATGATAAAAATGAGATGAGATGTGACTATCTTAATAAATACATTTTCCAGAACCTAACTGCAGTGTGGAAGCCTGACTTTGACTCTTCCAGCATCACCTCCCTTACCAATTTGATCAATCCTTTTTATTTAGAAAAATTATTTTTATTATATGATTTTTCCAGTCCCTTGCACTTGATATATGTACTGCTGTCGGGTTCTGCACGTTGATATCTACTGACAAAGAACACGGAAGAACTGAGTTCAGACCTTAGAATGATAACTTTTTGTACTCAGATAAAGATAAGATCTTAAGACAAGATCTTTAAGATAAAGAACGTGTAAATCCGACTCAGCTTCCATGATTCAAGTCATCTTGGGCAGCAGAACAGCACTGAGTAACCAATGGCTGTCTGAACTCTAAGCCAATATAACTTGTAAGAAACATGATTGGAAGGACATTAATTCCATCCCACCATCATACCATCAATAACCATCTTCGTTCAAAATCCACAATGTATTACTGCTATCATTTTAAACAAACACACAATGTCCTAGATACACCTGGACTCAAATCCCAATAGTTCTACAGAATTCACCTCATTTTTTTTTACCACTAGTAGAAAAAACCCTGACCAAGTTAACAAGAAAGAATAGCTGATGAATTTGCTTTGTTCTTGGGCCTTGCAAGAACTGGATGGATAAAAAAAGTAAGCCTCCTTTCTTTTTTAGATGGATGCAGGCAGCAACAAATAGAGACTGTTAATATACGAAGCAAAGCAGCAAGGACAGCAACAGATTTGTTCAAGTCTTTCTATAGAGACCAGTGCTGGAGAGACAGAAGTGAGGCTGCAGACTCCTTGAAACCCAGCAGAACATTTTTGAAAGCAATCTTCCGATACAGGATTATGTTTAGTATTCTGGCTTTCTTTCCATTGCCTCACTTCTTTCTTCCTCTTTTCTCTTATCCTCTTCTCCAGCACGATAAGAGAAAGTTTTCAAGGTGAAGTAGATGAAAGAGATGGGAACAGCAAGGGAATACTCAGCCTCCAGCAGGTGGAATTGTGGGATTCTCACTCTCACTGCTCTCCTGCAAGGAGTGCAGGCCACCAAAAGATTGAGCTATGTTAGCATTATCACACTTCTGTGGATTATTTTGTGGAAACAAGGTGGGAAGCATGTATATCTGTAGTACATATTCAAGGACACGTTCCCTCCTCCAACCCCATTTAAACATTTTACATGTGATCTGCTTAAAAGTCTCTTTTGAAACCCAAGTAAAGCACTAATTGTCCTAAATAATCACCCTAAATGTTCACCTTTACAGCTTCAGAAGTTGGCAAGTGTAAGAGAACACACCTAAGATAAAACGTGGTTTCCACTCCAAAGAAAGAGAAAAGATAAATCAAGCCAAGCTGTTTCCGTATTTTTCAATATGATTTAAATAACAGACCTGTTTTCTAGGCCTGTACATTTCCTCCAATGCATGTGCTAGTACCATTTCCAAACTGGGGGAAGACTATTTAAAAACTGCATCCGCTACCACCCACCCCCACATTGAAAGTCTCTTTCTTCTTTGACCCAGTGCCAACACAACAATTTCACATAAAACAGGCGTGTAGGAGGGTATTATTGGCACTAAAGCATGGGAATAACCTGCGGGAGGAAAAGCATTTCTCTTATTCCTTCCTTAAGCATAACTTCTGAAAATAAAATAGGGGGAGTTTGGACAGAAGAAATATCTGTTTCAGCACAAAAAGGCAGAAGATAAAGAGGTTAGATGAGAAATAAAATATGAGAGGAGTTAACAAGAAATTACTTGGAAACTGAATTCAAAGCAGAAAATTTATCCTAAGGAAAACTTAATTTTTTCCCTCCTTACCTGCAACACAGAAATTGGAGGGCCCACAGGGATTTACAGAACATGTGCTATATGTACGTGGTGAAGAAATGTCTGGCTGCAGGAGGCATCCAGGAATGACAAACAAGGATATTGGATTGGATTATATTCCATCCACCTGTACCTATTATTTCAGCAGACACCATGACAAGGCTGCTGTAAGCACAACAGTGTTGGGATTCTTCCTTGGCACAGACAGACCCCATTCCATGGGGGAAGCATACATTTTCACAAAAGTCTGGAAGGAGGCTCCGAAACCAAAGGAAGCATTTTTAGTACCTCTTAGCTCTTAGAATACCACCTGTGTATTTATACCACTCCTTCTCATTTCAAGCACTTTCCTGGGAGGAAAGTGCCCTGCACAGAAACATGGAGAGGCTTCCTTGCCCATATTATGAGGTTTTTTTCCATTTCAAGGAGCATCTGGTCTAATGTGTGTGTTTTAATTAAATGCAATCATTTGTAGCTCAGAAAAACATATACAAAAGGCCATACTGAATCAACATAACTGCGGCCAGTGACATCTAGATTCCATAGTAAAACAATAAATACTCCACAATAGTATAGTTCTAAGATTAAAAAGGGGGGCAAGCAATTTCAGTGAATTATGATCTGTGGTTCCTGCAGCTATTTACAAAAGAAAAAATCCTTTGATCTTTGCTATAAAGAACAAACAATACTTGTGCTGCAGTGCAAAGAAAGCCTGGATTTCTACTGAGTTGAGGCTGTATTCATTTATTAAAAAAGGAAAAAGGTGACTGCAAGGAAACCAGTGCCATGAATCATTCCAATAATTCAGAACTATGCCACCCAGCTGCACATATCTCTTAGAACCGTATGCAAAACATTACTGTACACAAGCAGGCAGATTAGCTCAAATAATGGTCTAGCCTAGCAAGACAGACCTCTTTTTGTTGGCTTGAATAAGCTCATACAACTTCAAATATGCAAATCTGAGCCCAGCTTAATTGTACTTGATTGTAGGAGATGCTGTGTATGACAAGAGATAGAGTTGCTTCCAGTCAGGAAAAAAGTGCCAGTTACGTCTACAAATCACAGTACTAATCAAATAAACATAATCCAAATATCCCTTTGAGAAAATACCAAATTAACATGCTTCCTTTGGTTAACGCTTCTGTTTCCACTTGCTTCCAAATATTTCCCTCAGGTCATGCCACCTTCTGAACTGCCTGACCCACTGCCCAACCTCAGCCTTGCATGGGTTCTGTACTGCTCTCTTGCAACCTTGTCAAGCATGAGTGCAGCAATTCTTCCTTGCACTACTACAAAAAGCAACAGGAAGTAAAAAAAAAAAAAGATACAAAACATTCTGAAGTTGACTGTGTTTGTTGTAATTTGGTACTTCATAAAGAGGTAGCAAGATAGGAACCAGAGAACCCTCCTTGTTCCCTGAAAATTCAGTTCTGTTGTCTTAAGCTAAAGGTAGCTCAGGAAATCCAAGATGATTCAGAAAACAAAGCTAGGGAAAGAAAAAAAAAAAAAAAAAGGTGGAAATAACCTATCCTTTTGTTGATTTTAAAATAGTGGTGGTATAGCCTTAATGATCTAAGGATAAAAAACCAGCAAACTTCATAGGGTGAACTATCCTTTTAAAAATAAATTAATATCAGCTGATACAGTTGGGAGAAATGGAGGAGCTTCCAACAGTCAGAGAATTGTTCTGACAGTAGCAATTTGTCTAATAAAGGACATTATCTCTGCATACAGATGCCTCTACAATCTCTGAAGTCATCTTTACCCAGAGAGTCTTTCAAAATGGCACAAGGCACGTGGCCTGACCAGGGTGAGGCTTATTTAACACCAGTTCTACAGACATGAACTTCACTGGCTTTGATTGACCTTCCCCTGTTCTCCACCAAAGATTCTCCTCCTCCAGAAATGAAGGGAAATTGTAGGACTACTGCATGTGTTTTCTACAGTGATCTACAACGCCACAGTGACATTTAGCTGAGGTTTTCAGACAACTGTGACCAAACTCAGAACTATTGCTCTGACCTGCATATTTGACATCTGATAGATGACTTCAATGAGCTTCCTCTTCCATGACACTGTCTTTGTGAAAACAAGTGTTTGAAGATTCTCTGCATGAGCTTTAGGAAAGGCCAGTGAGCTACCTTGGGCTTTTCTGAGGCAGAAGATGTCCAACTACTCATTAAAACATAGAACAGTTAAACTTGGACAAGAAAGTACAGAAGAGGAAAGTGGACTTTCATGAAGTTTTATCTAAAAAGACAAAAACCCCAAGCAATATCTGTAAAGGCATTATCTCATTCAAGAGTTCTTCCAGTTAAAGCAAGATTTTAGTTTCTATTAATTCTAATCCAAACTTTCTCTCATTCTGATACAGAAATAAAATCAATAATTTGCTGCACATGCACAAAATGACTTTATATTTAATTTGACCTTGCAAATATAAAACAAAAACATTTTAACCTTGTGTACTACAGCTAACTGAAAGTGAATCTTACTTCAGAAGATACAAATTTAAATAGATTAACTGCCTCATCAAGCAAGATTAAAAAAAATCCAAAACAACCCACACACAAAAGAAAACAAACCCACAAAATAAAATTAGTACTGAGATTCATCTATAAAACCAAATGTACAAAGTTGAAGGCTGTGAAAAAAAAACTATAAACATTTTAAAATTACTGGTATGGCTTTAAGTCAGTGAAATACAGGCAGGAAGGTCCCCTTTAACTATCTAAGAGCAGCATGTCAGGACAGTGTCAACTGTTCTCTTCTGTTTTGAGAGGTTTTGTGCACGCAAACATGCGGATGATTTGAAACAACTGAAACATGACTGTAAAAAAACAGGTAGAGGATGATTCAAACCTTCTTGGGATTTGGGATTAAGCAGAAGCAGCCAACTAATTACACATTCTGTTTGTTTTAGCTGAAGGAACAATGAAGGTTTTACAGTTGCTACATTCATCACACATTTTTCACTGTTATATGGCAAACAATATTTATGTCTTTCCTCCAAGTGAAGCAGACAGTGAGTCTGGTAGGACTGTTTTTTCTTTCCTTAAGCATTTGTTTCTTTGCTTGCTGTTTTTCTCATATATAAGTCTCTTGAGGTATATCTGAAGGCACATTCACCTTGGTATTCATAAACAGTGTTTGTATGAGGCACACCATTTCCAAGGGCATTTCCTCATTCTCATCACTTTTTGAGGAGAGGGGTCATTGACTATATTTTTTTCATTTTTTATAAATGTTTGATTGACTGCATTTGCAGCATTTCTCCTTCCATCATTAGCATTTTTTTCTAGGTTTCTTGCACCTGGAATATTTCATTCAGAGCAGAGACAACATATAACATACGCAGGCACAAGTTCAACTCTGTAGAATACTTTAAAGGAAAAACAGCAAAAGAAAGCAATACCCTTTAGTGTTTTTTTTCAGAACAGGAGATCCAACTGTATTCAAGGAGCAATTTTTGCTGGACCCCAGAGGAAAACTTTTCCACGGTCAAGATGTGTGCAGCATGCTGTGAAAAAACAGCTGAGCTCTGAATGTGGGGTTCTCATCATCTGAAGGGAAGAAAGATTTACTCATTATCTCTATCCCCTTTCAATTCTATTTTATAAAAGTAGCTATTTTTCCCAGCTGATCACTGTCAGACTTTCTTATGGATATCCAGAAAGAGCCCTGCACCATCTCCACCTCTCTCACACCCTCCCTGCTCGACTGAGAACAACACTTACTGTAGACACACAACTGAGCATGCAGAGCAAGAAAATCACATCTGAGAAGACATCTTCTTATCCCTTAAAACAACCTGCTACCTCACCATTGCCTCTATTAAATTCTCACAATACAATACAAAACAATACAGGATTTCTTTCACTTGCATAAGAAAAAAATGATATCAAACAGACATTTTCAGGATGAAAATGTGCTCACAAATTTTCCATTAAAAATTCTAAGTAACCAGTAAAAGTCATGCAGATAATTATGCCCCATCTTCTAACTCTATAAGACAGCTTGTGTTCATTTTTAAGATGCAGTTTGCTGTCATTTGGTACAGAAATCCAAGCAATTGGGATTCATGGTTTCACACATTGCTCTCATTATGCGCGCTCACTGCAAATGCTTGCGGTGTGGATATCACTTTCTTAAAATAGAGTGTTTGAAAATAATTTAGTCTTCTACATGAGGTCACCTTTTCTCAAGGCACAGTGTAATTTTTAATTAATGCTGGAGATCCTGTATCTCTGACAGAAAGATTGTGATTATGCAGACTTTTTAAAAATGCTTAAATTAAAAAATTATGCAGGTGCTTCAAGTTTCTGCAGAGACATGTGCAGATCTTTGGTTACAATTTTTAAGTGCCTATTCATTAGGCCCCTCACAGGACAAAGCTGTGCACGGAGCCAGCTGGCTTTCAGGTACTTCTGCTGCTGTCCAATGTATTTAACTGTGCAAGTGGTGCAGCATAATAATTCACAGACTGAGACCATGAGTACAGTTACACCTCACCACAATGGAAAATGATGAAAATGTTTGAAAGTGGAAAAAAGCAGCAGCAAGACAGTCACATAAACGCTATTTCACTAGAAATTCTGGGGGAAAAAAAAATCCACCCTAACTGAATCTTGTTTATATGAAAGAAAAGGGGAAGGTTGCATTTGAAAAATTATCCAGTAATTTCAAATCTCACCATGCTGAAATTAAAAAAATACCTAAAAGACATTGCTCACAACATACCACCAGCAAAGTGTTTAAAATACAAAACCACACAGAAATCCACCTTAATCCCTCCCCCTGTTCCCTGACCATTAGAATACCTTTCAAGCCTTCAGATGTAAAATAATTACTTTATTGTGGAAACAAATTACTGTGATTGTTAAAAAGATTTGTTGTTATATAGCGTGTTTATATACAGACTTGTATTTGTGGCATGGCATAGCACAGCACAAGCAGCAATAAATCTGCAATATTTATATACACACAGTTAGGTGTAAGCCCAAATTTACACCCCCAGAGACAAGGGATATCACTCCTAACAGGGCCTCACTTGGAACTGATCCAGCTTTTGAACTGTAGATTAAATACTATTTTTATTTTCTTGGGAAAATAAGGTAGAATTTATCATATTCAGGCAAGAACAGAATGGCAGGGTTCACAAGACAGATGGTGCCTGAGTACTACAGCAGTTGTCACTTTGTTGTTCACTGCTGAGGAAATACAGCAGAACAATAACTTTGGACTGGTATTTGACTTAGACACACAAATACATGTCAGCCAAGTCCTCTCCATACGCTCATACATCCTCATGTGCCTGTTATTTTTCCTATGAGATGCAAATTCCTTTTGCCTCCCACAAATAAGCTGCTAGCAATTTTTAATTCTGGATGATTTATAGGTTTTAGCTTAGAATCAAAATCTATCTTACTTTCCAGAATAAAATAATGCTGATGCCTCATTTCAAGTACTTCAGTGTAACTGGGATTTTGAAAAACTGTGGAAGAGGAGACTGTTCCACAAAAATGACAACTGCTATGACAATAGACACACAGATATTGTCAATTAATTTTCTCTTCTCATTGGCTCTGTGTTTTTCTTTTTGTGAAATTATGTCTTCAGAATCAGGTAAAGGAAAAAAATAAACCAAGGCCTAGAAGAGCATTCTCCACAGAAATGACATATATGTATGTGATACAGTGGCATATTATCTACCACTAAAGACAAAATAGCTTTCTTGGCAATTACATTATCCTATTTCAATATGAATAACTGCATTACTTTGATTTAGATATGAGGCATTACAAAGGTTTTACAGTAAGTAGTTTTGCTTTCCATACTTCCACAAAGGGTTTTGACGTAGAGACCCAATTTCTTACCAGACACACTGAGCTTGCACCGTGTGCACAGCTGCCAACTATTTCTCCTGTGCTGCATATCCTCATAATCCCAGCCATACAGAGCTTCCCCACCTCTTAAAACTACACATATCCCATATCCCAAAGGAAACACTCAAAGACAGTATTTATAAAGGAGTTGGTTTAAAAGCATCAAAAGCCAGTATGACATTTCAAGGAAGAGAGAATCCTTTGTAATAATTTAGAAAATCTTGGCATGTATACTTTCCCAGATTATTATATCAAATTCATTCAAATGCTGTGGATTTTTAAATACAAACATACAGAAATTTAAAAAAACAAGTACCAATGGTATCTGTTTTCCAAATTCAAACATCCTAAAATAAATTTACATTAGCTTTTGATACAAAATTGTTAATAATCAGAGCAAGAGCAAAACCAGGTATCAGTATATTAAATATTCCTGGAAAGTAGTTCATTAAAAGTCATCTAATTTGCTGATTTGTTACAGGAAAGCTTTATAAAGAATGGAATATACAATAAAAGCAAGTAAAACTTAACAGACTTTAGAGTATTTATTTACTCCTTATATTTCTTTCAGAACAGGGAGTGACAATAAAACTAAGAAAGAACAAAAATTCAAAGCAAAATTTCACAATTCCTCCATCCTCCCGACTGAAACTGAAGCAAAAACCACAGAGGCCATAAGAGCACAGGCAACATCACTACAGCAACACAAGGCCTATTTCTATAGAATTAATTGACTGCACTGCCTTCAGGAAGCTAATTCATTAAACTAGCATGGACTAAGATAAGATTGACTAGAGCTGATCAGCTGAAAAGGCAGGCCCTGCATTTTAATGTTTCTGAATATTGAGCTGCTTACTGAAAGTCAAAACCACCAGTAATCTGTATGACAAGTTGTTGTGGGCTGCTGTCCTAAGGTAGCATATACAAACTTGGAAGGAGATGAAAGGAGATCTACCATAAAAATGCTTCACTTGTTAGGATGGTTATCAACCATCCTGCAGGCCCTCATCTCACCCTTTGACACTACATCCCAGTGTTTGAATGACAATATCGATGTTTTTCCATTCTCAGGAAGACATCGGCATATATATTTTACCTTTCTCTCCACGTTTTGAAGTGCAATGCTGAACATCTTGTATTCTGTATCCAGAATATCTTGCTCATATCTCTGACAAAGCTAAGAGGATCCTTTTCAGAATGCTACTATGAGCAACTGTTCTTTTTACTGCAGACCTTTGTTATCAACAGTGTGTTGGGTGGCTCTAGCTTCCACAAGCCTTTGTGGATGATGCTGTTATTCCAAGCTGGAGGTTGGGTAATGAGAACACCAGGGAGCAGTATGCATACTGAAGGCTTCTTCTGGAGCTTGAGGATCCAGGCTTTTATGAACAGCTTAGGAGAAGTTACGGACTATGCCTGTTGGCAACACTTCAACCTTTTAACTTCCATAATATCTCTGAGGTGAACTTTAATTACAATGACTCAGGCAAAATAAGGTGGGAGTTCTGTATCTCTGAGGCCACAGCAAAACTACTCAAGATTAGCTGTTGATTTATGAGAGAACTGTAATTCAACACTGGGCACAGTTTGGTCAGAAGTGCGGTCGTGAAGATTTTTTTAATATCCTCCTTGTCAAGCAAATGAAGATGGTGCTTTTGTAATAATGATTAAGCAGGTTTTCTTTATCCTAATTTTCAGCATCCATACTTAACACAGTTTAATGGTGAATTATGGTCCTCTCAACCCCATATGTATATTTTAAAACACTGTGAGACTAAAAAAACCCAATCAAGACTTGTTTTTATAATAAATTTACAAGAATACAAGAACACATTGAAGGAAGACAACAGAAAAACTAGTTTTGCAGAAAACTGGAAATGAGCAAATGTGAGACAGGATGCTCTCAGCATCTGCATAGTACTAAACCTTAGAAAACTTTATATCTTAAATACAGTGATTGAATTTTCTAAAATCTCCCTCAACAACTGTTTACTATAGTACGTCAAACAACATTCTAACACGCCGTTAGCTTGAACCCCAGGAACAGTTTTCAATTAAAAGAATTCATGCCAGGTATCACAAAAGAAACCTCATCTGCTCTACAGAGAGACATCATCAAGCCAGGCAGAAATAAAATTAGAACAGGAAATTTTGCTTTAGTTGGTGTTATGGATGAATGTTGCTCCACCTTCCTGTTAAGTTATACATGGAATTCTGCCATACCTTAGTCTCTTAAGGTATTATTTTCACATGGAAGGAAGAGGGAAAAGTGTGCGTGTATATACATGTAAAACACCACAGTACCTGGAAGCTCTTTGAATGAGACTACATGAGAAAAAGTGAGAGAAAATGGGACTAAAAAATTAAAACATGAAACAAACCCCCTTCACAATAATTCAGTTCGTAGCTGTCAATGAAAGCTTGGTGGCTGTGATGTTTCCACAGCATTTGACTGGAGAGGAAGAGAGAAACACCTCAGAAAGCCACCCCAATGGAACAGGAAACGTTGGTTTTGGGGATAGAGAAAGTGTGCTCACTTAATTTCTTATTAAGGATATAAAACATTGCTGACTGTCCCCCATTTCACGGACAGTTAGATCCATAGGTGCAAGGGAATTCAGGGCAGCTTCTCACCCTGTGGTCTTTGAAATTTTAAATGGTGAAGATTAGGCAGTTTCTGAAAGCTAACAACTAGCTCATTGCTTCAATGTCACAGAGTATATAACACAGGACAATTTTTCCCATTAAGTTAAATTGTAATCTATGACAGAATGAAAGCAACCTAATGAGAAGGCGTATAGATAATTGCTTTACTTGTAAATTAGAAAACCAAATAAAACCTGGAACACTGAACAACTGCATGTTGGCTGTTTAGTTCCATATTGGGAGATTCAATTTTGCTAATCCACCAACACAATACCCTAAATACGTTATTGTGAAACTCTCTCAGGAGCTTTCAAATATGGCCAGTTACTGACTTTTAAATATTTCACCTATAATTCAGGTACTATTTTTTCTCTTTGGATGTGAATTTAAATATGAGAATTTTAAGATGTTCTACACATCTAAAACCTGATAATCATTCTGTTCCAGAGAATGGTGCTATTAACACCAAGGTTGTGGGTTCAATCCCCCCATAGGCCACTCACTTAAGAGCTGGACTCTATGGTCCTTGTGGGTCCCTTCCAACTCAGAATATTTTGTGATTCTTGGATTTCATGCTATGTTTATAAAGAAACAAGGAACTGTAGTGTATCAAAAAAGCAAAAGAAAGACATTTTAACATTTCCTTGAAACATCTGAGATGCAATTCAAATGCCTTAGACAAGTCCATTGTTCTTAACCAAATGTGATAGTAAAAAATCCCCCCATAAGACAGAGACTATAAACAGATGATAGAAAGCAAAATAAAATAAAGTTTAAACTAGGAGTAAAATCAAAATATGGGCATTCATAAGTAAAGATTTATTTACAGATCTGTGTAACTCAATCTGCATGAGAGGCTTGTTGCACTCTTTCGTATGACTGGAACTTAAAGGAATTAAATACACAAACACATACAATCATGCACTTTTCAACATACATCATTAAAAAAATCCTGTCTAAATTTTCATCATTCAGAATATGATTAATGCAGCCTATCAGAAGCCAGATGGTGCAAAACCAGAGCCATCAATCAAAATGAAAAGACCACTGTGTGCTATCCCGAGCGATGTGCTCTCAAATGGAATTTCTGGTCACAGATCCTAAGGCACGATGTGCAGGGGAAGCCATAAACATCATGGCACTGCCCCTAAGGAACAGCCACAAACACAGCAGGCTTTGTTAGGCAAAAAAAATATGCAGAATTAGTACTTGCTGCTGTAGGCTCTGACTGGGAAAGGCTCTGCAAGCCAAATATATGTACTTTAAATAAAAAATTAAAAGCAATGCCTTTAATGAGTTTAATAATGTTTGCACTGATGACAGTACCTGTCAAACTGTGCACTTGCCATTTGATTTAATATGGGATCGTGCCATACATAAACAAAGCAGCTGCCACTGTCTGTCTGACATGTGAATTGGTACTTAATATCTGTTCCCATACAGGACTTACAAATGGTTCATGTTTTTAGCTTTATATTACACATTTTCTGCAAATGTTATACAGAAAACAAGGTTGGGGGTTGCAAGGAAAACAGTGATGGCTTACATCTTGTAAGGTTTTGTACTAAGCAGGCCTAGTACTTTAAAAATCAGCCTTTAAAAATAAAAGGCATAAAGAAGCATAATTATAATAATATAAAAATTATAAAAATACCATACACATACTTCATAAGTGATGCTATCAATACTAAAGGAGATGCAAAAATGAGCAGCAGTAATAACAGGTAAGTGTTTTTACCTGGAAGTAGCAAAACAGTATGAAATCAAGGATTTGTTAGCATGACTGCTTGTTATTGTATCATGAAGTGTTTTTCACAACACTTCTCTCATGTGTGTTATGTAAGGGAATATATCAAATACATTAAATCTCACAGAAATATATTTAGTAAAAAAAAAAAAAGTCACATTCTGTTTTAAAGACTTGCATAAACTACCTGCATATCCATCTCTTTTTCTGTAAGGCTTGGAGACTAGGTATGACTATCATGATTGCATGAGAAATCGGTGGAAGAAAAATTAAACATGACCTAAAGCACCATTTATATAAACTAAAATGTCATCTTTCAAGATCAACTCCTTACTTGCTTTCAGTAGTATTACAAAATTCCACACACATCACAAAGAAACTGTAATGCTTTTGTTCCTTTAAAGAGATATAACCCACCATTTTTATTCCAATGATCATGTGATACCAAACATTAAATTCCTCATTAGCCCCACAACCACCTTATACTTTACATAATGCAAACCAAAGAAAGGGAGCTTGCAGAATCACAGGAAGAATCTACAGTGTCTTGGAAAGATGTTTTTTTGGATGCTGGAATCTCATCAAAATTTTAACGTATAAGAAAATTCTAGAGAAGATGGCACCATAGAAGTGTCTCATACTGGAGCCTTTCCCTCAAAAAATGCATGGAAGCAGATATAGTTTATTTTATCCCTCTTTGGGTGGGTACAATTTTTTGGATGAAAAGTCTCCTATGTTCTTAAAATACAAGAATACAGAGAAAAAAATATATGAAAAAATAATGCCATATTAAAGGAAAGAAAAAGGCTTTGTTAAGGTGCACTTAAAATAAAATCCAGGTTTGTACCTCTCTTCCTACTGACAGCACCACTCCTTCCTTCCGATACACTAAAGCTCAAGCGCAGCTGAAATTGAATCGTACGCTTAAGGTGCTTCTTTCACCCCAAACTGGGACCCAAACCTCCATGGCATGTCCACGCTGCAGGCTGAACTCAAAGTCTCCATCCTTGCCCAAGCTTTGAAAGTCTTCCATGCCTACTTTAATTCACACAACTAGTAAATGTTAGTATCTGGGATATTTAACTTAATGTTGGTAATTTTGCTGTAAACATGTCATCAGAAAACAGACATTGTCCAGCACTCATCCCACAATTCTCATAAATGATGAGCAATTGATAGAAGCCACAGGATGTTTGTCTAATTACATCCAAATACAACCACCTTCTGTCTCCTAAGATCATGAACGTTTCCCTCCAACACAGACACACTGAGTGCAAAACCACTGACAGCACATTTGAGAGAACTCTAAATTTTGCACACAGTTAGGACAATCACCTAGATTATGCATGGAAAATCCATGTGGTTTGCTGGCAGTTTCTGAGATTCCTCCTCCAGCTGCCCCTCAAAGCAGAGCTCTTGAGCTCACACTGAGTGGCCAAACTACACTGCATGTAGAGACAGCAGGAGAATTAGTTTCCTGTGTAGAGCAATCTAATGCCCAAATTATATCCATTGTTTTACATGGCCACTTTACTGAGACTTGTCTTTTCAACTGTATGATAAGTAACCTCTCTGCATGCTTTTAAGTGGAATATAGTGCAGAGAAGAAATTATAACAAAATAAAAACTAATGGAGCGTTTCTAGTTCCAAGAGTTTAAATGACAGCAGAAGATAGAGTAAGTAGCCAGTGCTGACTTATTCCAAAGGGGGAAAAATGTGATCCCATCCTTGTATGACTTATGCAAAATATACCAGACTGTTTCTGGATGATACTTGGAATCAATCTCAAATCAAAGGTTTTGTTAAATATTGGGTTTCGTGCATGTGTGTACATATATGCAAGGCTGTGCAGATGATTATACCTTATTATCAGACAAAAAGTCAAAAAATCCACACTTCCTTCACAACTTTACATCAAAGGGTCAATAAAACACTATTTTAAACTGGAATAATGAAGAAGAAAAAGAAATGGAATATCCTCATTCCATGGAAGTAAAAATCTTACTCAAGATTTGGACTACCAGACAGCTACTCAAAATTTTCCAGTAATAAAAGTACTGATGCCTACTTGATTAACACCTAAAATTTTAAATACTATGTCAAATTAATTACATAAAACATAAAGACTGTAATCAAATCTATTAGTGAAGTTCCCAAAACTTGGGTCTCTTAGTAAGTGCTTAGTTAAAAGCAGGCAAGACCAAGAGCTTGGTCATATGAACATTTACATAAACAGTAAAGTTTAAATAGTGGGGAACTTTACTACCACCTCTGTGGATGGGTTTCCAAGACACTTTGCTCATGCACTTCCACCTTTGATGCACTGATACCTTCCTCTCCCACAGCCACTTTAATGCTGTGACAAAGTACAGCTTAATACTAAAGGGCTCTATAAAGTTGAAAAAAATGAAGAAAAACAGAAGGGCAGGTGAACAAAACAGAGCGAGAATGCAATGTTAACACTTGAAGAAGATATTAAAGAAAGAATAGTTAGAAAGAAACAGAAAGAAACATAAAGGAAAATCCCTTTTAATTTTTGAGGAGAAAAATGGGATTAGAATAAAGAAAGAGGGAGGGGTTGGAAATGGGAAAAGGTGGGAGATAATTAGAAAATCCAACCCACTACAAACTGGAAAGCCAGAGAGACAGAGGTCAAATGTGGTGTTAAGGAATAGAAAAGAAAAGATACCTGAACTTGAAATTCCCATGCTAACTATACACTCCATCACATTTTGATGTGATTTTGATGCTAACACAAGATTGAAAGGAGCTTTAAAAAACTGTAACAGGGTCAAGCCTGTTTATTTTTTGTGATGTCAAGGTTTTCCAGCAACTGATTTGAAAAATCCTAAAACACCTTTCTTTTTTATATTTTTTGCCTGAGTATCAGATCAATCAATGATGGACAAGGTACATAAATGATACAAGACATGTAGTAAAACAGAATGCCTTTCTCCAGAAAGTAACAAGAGGATTAATGTGCATCAAAGAATTTGTTTCACTTGAGCTCATACGGCACGTATTTAATGCCACTGTAAAACCTGTCTCTCATTTTTTATCATTTCAATATTTTTTTAGAGGTAGAATATCCTTATTTCAGGCAATCTACTACACCAGGTAACATTTTCATGCTGCACCAAGGAGAAAAACTGAAGTAAACAATTACTATTTTCACAATTGTTTAACTGAAAAGGTGATATGTGTTTTTATATGAGGTGAGGGTTATATGTGGATTTCATGAGTTCATTTATTAAAACTGTTCTCAAGATCACAAATGAAGATATTTCAATAATACATTGGTACCTGAGAAACCTTGTTAAACATCTAAGCATATAGTATACACACACCTTTGTGTATAGATGCAAACATGATTTAACAGACTGTCATTAAATAATTTTTTCGAAAGGCGATTTAAAAAAAGATAGAAAAAATGCCTCTCTATCCTGAAACAGGACAAGCCTCCCTTCTGGAACAGAGGCAACAATCCCAAACAATTCAGTCAGCATCAGACCAGGTTAGATGCTTTAAATGCTCAACTACAGCAAAAGTTACTAGCATTAAATATGGTTTCAACTAAAATATTAATCATGTATACTAATCATATGTATACTTGTCTGTATATATTCCAGGTTTTGTCTAAAACAAAACCAACCAACAAAGCATTGGTTTTAGAGCAACAAATTCAGGAACTGGGTTCTTTTTTTTATTATTTTCTGGATGCAATATGGACTTCAAATAAGACTGTGATTCTTTAACGACAACACTTCAGCTACAGAATTAAGACAGAGCAAATATGTATTTTTTTACAGCATATACAATGGAGAAGTAAGCCCTTTTGTTGCAGTGCTTGCCTTGTTTCTTTGCCTGTTCTCTACAAACCCTGGAACAATTCTTGGTATATGAACAGCCCTTTCTAAACCATCTCTGTTTTAGCTCACTCTCTGTTACAGATGACACAAACTTCAATGTAGCCTAGAGATAAGTCAGGAATAAGCAGGAGCTTTTGAGGCAATTAGATTTTCTCCACTATCATCAAGTAATGTTCAAGTGTGCCATTAGCACGAGGCCACTGAACAGCTCTTCCAAATAGAAATTGCTTTTCTCTTTCAGTAGTCTTCTTTGAAGCCTCACATCATATCAAAAGCACAAAAAAAACCTTATGCAACCTGCTCCAAAAAGCAGCTCTGAACATGAGAGAAGGGAACAGAAAAGAATGGATGTAGGTTACAATAAGAGTATTTCCATAAAAAGTGGCCATATCTGACATCTGAGATATTAAATTAAACCCAAAATCTATTTCAAGGCAGAAGATAGCAAAAGGCTCTGGCCCTTCTCAGCAATAACCTAAAAAACCTTTTCATCTTACAAAACAACAATTCAGAGCACCTCCTTTAGAAAATTCAGATCATGGCTTATATCACAGGGATTGCAATCTCACAGTTGCCTTACAATTTAGTACAATGCTGTTCTTGGAATAAATGGAAAGCAGGTTAAAAGGATTTTTGTTATTTTCCAGCATCATATACCCAAGTAATTACCAAAAAAAATCTGAAGGCTAAGAGAGTACTGCAAAACTGCTTTCTTTTTTTCTGGCTCAGAAGTAAAACCTACACATTCACTTCCACCACACATCTTACAAAAACACAGTTAAGAATTGAGAAAAATTATTGTCCTGATGAAAAACAATAAGAATTGCTTGTGGTTTTCAGCAATTCTGTAATTTCCCATTTACAGCCTCCAAAAATCATCTAAACTTGGTTTACTTAAACAGGCTACTACCATGCCTCACATGTAAAACAAAACACATCCTAATGCCAGTAGCTTTTAAAGATGACAGCAGTAAACACATAAGATGTCGAAGTCTGAGAGATCTCTAACTATGAACACAGAAAGATGTTAATCTCACCTGCCACATGTTTAGTGCTACAACTACATTTTAGTCCTTCACATTTAGTCCAGCTACTCTCATAGCAATGCTTCCAACTCTACAAGTGTCCAACGTGTCAATTTACATGTCCTCTTATGAAACACACTATCCCACAGTGCAGACACATCATCAAAAAATAGTTTTAGTACCTAATTAACAGAAGTAGTGTGGTGATGTCTGCCACTAGAAAGTTAGCCATTATCAGGCATTTTAGTTAGAGTGGTTTCTTTCAACAGACATCAGAATTTCTTTGGTTCAAATTGGCTCATTTGTGAAGGAGTCACTGTAGATGGGAGAAAAATGAAAGCAAGCAGCTTATCATTAGGAAAACTGGTCCCAACTTAAGCGACTGGCTTCCCATCTCCCCGTTTCTGCTCTTGAACTGAAGTCCTCATGTTGGTGAAGACAGTTTTGCGGTTCTCAGTGCTGCCACTACAGCCTCCATTCCCCTGCCACAGCCTATTGTTCCCAGAGGCCACCAGAAGAGCACAGAGGTGGAAGGAATGCAAGACTTAACAGGTTTTTTTTATCAGAAGCCAGCTGACTCCAAACCCTCACCCTTCACCTGGCACTTTACACTTGCTTTCCAATAGTTTGTCTCACGCAGGTGCCCATGATGATTCCTAGACAATGCCACAGCCTTGGGCATTGCTATGATTCATGTGTTGTGTTATTGTCAATAAAACCACTTAGAGCATACAGATATGCCTCCTAAGGCAGCGCCAAAAGACATCCCATCTGTTTCACTGTGAAAATAGTTTCACCTCCTCATTACTTACAGCCTCTTTCAATATGTGGTAGCTTAATTTTCAAAAAATTTCTGACACAAAGTGTCAAGTGTCCAGGAGAGCTAAATAATTCAAGAGAAGAAAGCTCAGTTTAAGGAAACTGACACTAGATTATTTATTTTCCATTAAAAATAGGGGTATGTGTACTATTGAAATAATTACTTGAAAACATCATAGGTCTCCAAGTGGCAGCAGCCATTAGTACCTTAAGAACAGCCTTACATAATCTTGTTATTAATGGTCCTTGAGTGAGTTATGCACATATCTACCCTTATCAAAGACAACAGGACATAACTCCCTCCTTCCCAAAATTGCTTATGAGACTAAGAGCTGACAAAAATAATAATAAAAAAAAATCACTTAATTGTGTATTGTAATACAATGGCCCATATATCTTGCCAAATACACAGGCATTGTTTAGGGGGTTTTGCTCTTTTGAGTGTTTTAACATTTCCAGAACATATTAATAAAGAACATTAGAAGCAGGAAGCTTAAAGATTTTTAAATTATTTTAGCAGAATTGCATCAATTACAGCACATTTTGAAATAGCAACTAATTTTTTTTTAATCCTGAGCACGTCTTCCATTTGGGAGAAAATCTCTCAAAAAACTCTTTTCAGATCACATGAATATTGACTTTATTTCTTACTGGGCTGGACACAGTATATCCAAAATAAATCTCTAAAGCTGTAAGACATGACCTTATATTTTCACAGATCATGCCCTATTGTACAGCAAGAAATTCATGTTGCAAAAGGCAGAAACAAATAGAGAGCTGAGTTTTAAGCACAACTCTCGGGGGATTTCTCACTGTAACAGCCCTGTGCTGCCAGAGAGAGGCATGTATGGACATGCCCTAAGGTACCCCTGGGTATACTCACAAGAAGGCAAAGCAGCAAAATGTGTCGTAGTTCTGATATACTGTGCTTACAATATGTAAAAACGTTCTTTTGCAGAGCAAAAATTGAGAATTATAGTTTTAAACAATCACTCCAGGGCTGGACTGAATACTTAAACTCATCTGACAAAAAGAAGAAAGGGAACTAGAACTCTGAACTTCTAAATTTGGCCATTAGGCACATACTGAATCCTGAAACTCCTATTAAGCTTACAAAACCTGCTGTTTTGACCAGGTAAACTATTACAACAACTACTTCAACAGCTTTAAAAAAAACTGGGTCGCAAATTTTAAAGAGCAAGGGTCATTTAGGAGAGTGTTCCAATTCCATTATTTCTGAGTTAAACACCTACTGCAGACAGAATAGAATTCTTATTGCGTGAAAAGTGAAACCTCGTAGTGTACACACAAAAAACATTCAGCAGGAATGACTTGTGTGCAAATATAATCTTTCATTAAATGAGCTTGTAGAAAATTGGCCAGAATATAGCTCGATTATCTTCTCCTAAATTTTAAAACACTACAGCTTTATGAGGATGTCAATTTTATCATCTTTTTCTGATGGTCCTAGAAAAAGATTAACCGCATTTAAAACTGGAGGTTAGCTGTTCTATTGCTAACTAGAGAAAAGTTACACAGCAATCAGAACTTGACTCTCAAGAAAGCCAGACCATGCATACGGTCTACTTTACACAAACACAAAAAAGCAAGTATTTCAGTACAAGGCATGGCTTCATTTACAAACAGACTGCTAGGTATTTTTACACATGCTAACTGAAATAAGTTTGAACAAATGGCAATCACACATCTGGAACAAGATATTGCTCAGCATTTCTTAAGTAATTATTTAGTTTTGAAAAGAACAGATTTTAGAAGATATTTATTTTACCAATAACAAAAGAAACAAAACTGAGAAAAGGGAGTTGTTTGTATTTGTCTCACATCAAGAATTCAATATATTTGCTAAGCATTCAAGGCTGATGCTAAAATGAGCTTTGTCTGTGGCACAGTTCCTGAAAGACCTGCAGGTTCTGTAGTCAGAGCCTCTATAAAGCACTATAGTAGCACTAGGTTAAAGAGAGCAGGATCAAATCTGCCTGGATAGGATAAGTATATAACCAATGGGCAATTTTTGAGATTTGCTGTTGAATGGTTTCATCTGAACAATGAGAAGGGCAACTAGATGGTAAATTATATTTGTTTAGGCATTAAAGAATACAGGAGCTCAGCTAATTCTCCCGTGGTATCAGCAGCGAATCTCCCACGTTTCCCTCCCTTTTGCAGGAGGAATTTGAAAGCCCTGCCTCCTCTGCTGCTGAATTAAGGCCTCACTGGATAAAAGATAAGATTTAACATCTGGAAGTGGAAGGGAAAGTAAATCCTAGGTTCCACCTCTATAAAAGCGCTGGGTTTTCATCTGGGAATCAAGAACCCCAAATATTTAAATGTCTTTCAGGATGCTCTAAGTTACATTAGATGGGCAAATATATATTGAGAGAACATTTTCAGGGGAACAGTTACTCTTTCTAAGAGCTATTGGCACCCTGAGTATGCATTAATAGTAACAAAGTTAGTATAGCTACTTCATCAAAGCATCACTTTCTGGTTTAGTGAGTGAAACATGAGCATAGAAGAATGAACACTTTGTGATTTTCTGATCGATTTTTCTCACTTCTATGAGAAACCCCCATCATAAAAAGATAAAATACTATCAAATCTTTATAGCAAGTCCTGTTTCAGACACTGTAGTTCATGAGATTTTCACATCTGTTTTAACTGCTACCACTAAGCACCAACTTACCCTTAAGTTTTTCTTCTATTTTAGAAAGGTTCTCAGAGAAAAATCTTTTAATCAACAAAGTAATAATCCTGGAAGCCACTAATTCCAATCACTCACGCCATGATCTTTCATCACCAACACTTTCACAAAGCCATCATGTAATCTCCTTTCTACACTTCCTGAAAAAAAAAATAAATCTACAAAACAGCAGATAACAAGTGCCCCCCACCCTGCCCTCAAATCCTCTGGCCATGTAAATCAGACAAAACAGAACTAGAGCAAAGCTAAGACACACCTCCACTAAAAATAACTATATTCCCAACTAATGTTAGATTTAATACAAAAATTAAAAGCCCTCTCCTATACTGCAACACTTGTGAAATTGAAAGCTGAGGTGGAAATTAAAAGCACAGAGCAAGAAATCTGCAGTAAGCTTGTTGCAGCCTCCAAATAGGAAGTAGTTAGGAGAAGGAAAACCTTCACTGTCAAATGGAAAATAAGGAAAGGTCATAACTTTCATAAAAACTTTTACTTGTCCTTTCCCCCACACTTTTACTCTCAGATATACATACAGAATGTGATTGGATACAACAAAGGAGTGAAGGTACAAAAATCACCCACCAAACCATTGTGCTAGTTTGAATAATAAATTAAAGACCCTAAAACAAAGATCAAAAGCAAATATATTTAAGCACTTATATTCAATTCCACATTGCCTGATGACTAATTTGTAAAGAGTGCAGAAGTCCTCACAACTGCAGCCAAAATCATTTGAGAATACTTTGATATAATGCCACAAAGGATATGAACAGGAAGACAGCAGGAGTTACAAATGGCCAAGTTCCATTAGAAGTGCTAATAAAAGAATAATGGAATTTCCTTGTGCTATGAATAAAAAGTGTTTTGTACAGGTGAATTAAGACATGGAGAGGAATATCGAAGTTTCTTGTTCATCAGTTGCATCTCCTTATTAGATCTTAATTGATTTACTATTACATTTACCTTAAAATGCTTCAATTCAAAAAAACAACAATCCCATTCAAAATCTTATCACACTAGTTTTTTTAATTCTTCATATTTCTCCATTAAGGCCCTTAATATCAGCTTTACCAATATTTGTAAATAATGTGAGACTATTTATGAAAAAAGTACTAAGGAGAGATGAATTTGAAATTAGGTACGATTATTAAAGTTATAGAATGTAACTGCTGTTTTACAATTTTTTTTTAACAAATTTTTCAAGTAGCTCATAACTACAGAACTCTCACAGCAACAACCTGCCTGATAAATTTAATCCATTAATTTACACACTGTATTTCTCATTGACACATGTGTAGTTACACATATATTGCATATATGTACATGTGTTCAGACAAAGATAGATGCACATACACACTTTTTTCCAATGAATTTGGTACATAGTCAGGAAAGAGATAAAGTTCAAAACTTTCCTTTGAAATGTCTGAAAAACAACAGAAATGTTTCAAATCTATCTTTGTTTTAATGGATACTTTCAAAATCACTCACATGTCTCAAAACAGCAAAGCAGCAAAGGCAGACATTTCATAGTGCTGACAAATTTTTAAAGGGTTTTGTGCAGTTGTTAAAAGAATATGCCCACAGAGGCATCAAAGATAGTAGGAACTCCATGAAAATAGTTAAAAAACCTACTTAACTTCTCTTCAATCTGCTGCTTAATGGTCTGTTTTGCATAATGTCTAGAAGAACCCCATGACATAGCTACAGCACAGAAATACTGAGATTGCTGTCTCTTGGTTCTCCAAAATCTTCTTGTAACAACTTTATACTTTCTTTTATTTCACATTGCGATGAGAAGGGACCGTTTTCCCCCCAGACTTTACAAACAAGGACCAAGTTATAATGATGATGTGTGTTTCTACTTCTTCCTCCAGACAACCACCAGGCTGAGCACACAGCAGCCTCTTTGAACGATGCTTTTGTGATCAATAGATAACTCATTAGTATCATGTATCTCAGGGCCTAATTGACACAACAGGCTAAGCAACATACTCTAGGGTAACACAGTTCCTGAACAGAGAGGAAAAAAAGAGGGGAATCCAATACCACATGTGGTCACTTTGCAGGATTTTGTGCCAGTCTATTAATTATACTTCCATGAGGTTAATGCGAGTCATTGGTTTCACCAATCAGAAAATGCACCTTTTCAAGCTTGGCTTAAAGAAACTAAGAAACATTTATATGACAGCAGGAATTTAAATAACATGCTCAGCGCTTTCAATTTTACAATTTCTTCTCAATTTTACATTAAACAAGAAATATAGTTACCACAAATGTTTGGAATTTTTCTTAACAACAAACATAGAATATTTTTTTCTTACCTTATGATCATATGGATTGTATGAATGAAACAGCTGGGACAGATCCTTCGTTCTCTGTTTTTTCTGTAAAGGAATAATAATAAATAAGCCATATTAGAAAAGCTACAGGAGAAAGAGAGAAACTACTGATTGAACAAGCTGTATGCAGGTACAAGCACATTCTCTCCCCACTTTGTTAATGAAACTGTAGGTACAAACAGTGGTGTATGCAGATTAAGGATATTAAATATTACCGGAAATAATTAACATACATATTAACAATATTAAGGAAAATACCCTAAATAAATAATAAGCACTAATCTATGGAACATCAGTGAAATGTGTAAACAATTCAGATTAGGTTTAATTTTTGCACAATATATAACAAATAATATTTCAGAATACAGATAACAAAACTGAGAGATCAGGCCATGATCTTGCAAAGACTTGTCTACTATTCTAGCATGTACATGCAGTATTGCCTTACAGGAGATTAGGTGTAAAGGTAGTCAGTTTGAAGAAGAATCATTTATTATTTGTTGATTTCTTTTGATGCTAATACTCTCATTGCCTTGATTGTGGAAAATTAATAGGTGATACATCATTTAATGCCAAGGCAAAGGAAAAAAAAATTCTTTCTATTCAAAGCATAGTTCAAAGATAAAACCTGCTTGATCCAGCTCCTACTGAATTTAGTCAAAGGGCTTTCAGTGATTTCAGCTGATGTTAAATAGAATTTCTCAGCTGTATCCCATGGAGGGTGGGCAGGGAGAGGAGAAAAACACCCTTAGTCTTTAATGAAGGGATGAGTCACAAATAGGTTCAAAGTTTTATTATGTCAAAATCAATGTTTACTTATCGCATAGCTGAGGAAGGCAAAGCATTGCATGTTGGAAAATGTGCAAAGGGGAGGCAACTGCAAGAACTCCTTGCTTGTAGTCTGTACCAGTGTCTTATTTAGTCATTGTTTCTGCGAAAGTAGTTTCCCAGCTAAGCTGGAAAGGTCTGTTTATGTTTCCAGCATGCTGGGAACTATATAGACAGCTGCATGACTGCAGCATTTATTTTAACTTCTGGAAACTATAGGGCAATGTAGTAATTTTTGATCATGCAACATGAACTATGTATTTTCATTCTTTGCATAGTTTTTATTTTCACTGAAACATTAAGCAACTTACAATGACTTCTTTTCTGGTAGTACAGCTATAGACAGTCAAAGTACTTAAAATACTATAAAAATTATTTGGAGAAATGTGGTAATAAAATAAAAAGTTACAAAAATGATTACTAATAAGATTGCTTGAAAAAACCTAATTTAATGTAGCATCATGCAAGAAGAAGACAAAAGCACTTGAGTTTGGATTATGGAAACCCCACTAATCTTTCTAGGAAGAAAACCCTTCAAAATCCAGAAAAAGTCCAAATCTTGCTCATTGTTACTGATGACTATTTCTCCTGTATCCATTTTGACTGTAATTACTTTAGCAGCATTCAATAAAATGATATGACAGAAAACCACTCATATTTCACCCTCAGACTCTCACCAAAATGCTGGTTACACACTCAACTAGATGAAGAGCGAAGATGGCTTCCCCTACATGACACATTGACACGGTCATCAACTTTTTGTTATTATATAAAACTATGGTTTCTTTTCCTACCTTTCCACAAAAATTTTATTTTTTTGTTCAAAACCAAAACTCTCCTGACTGAGGAAATGCTGGAAATCCCTAACAGAGAAAAACATGAAATGAAACTTCTCAAGATGCAGATGAAGAAATGCCCCAAAACTCCCAAGATGCCCCATAAGCTTAGCTAAAGCTAAATCTAAACAGCATTTGACTGTTCTGTACAGAATCTGAATATACAGAGATAAAAACATCATAAGCAAAGAATTAAGGTTGCTTAGTGATAATTTCTGTCTTTCTACAACAGAACGTGCCATTTAACTCAGATCTCTAAAAACCAGAAATATGTATTGTTTCAAAATACAGACACAGGACAAGGAACTCATGCTGCTCCAATGGTAATCCCTTCAACTCCTACAGCTGGCATGAGCCACATGGTATGAATAATAAGTTTTTGAAATAAAGAAGCAGCATGGTTCACAGCTCACCTCTATGCAGTACAGAGCAGAAGGTAAAACAGACCTCTCCATGTCTGGATGTGGAAAATAAGGAGTGCAAAAGCTCCTTCTCCTTTACCACCTCCAGTGGACTATTTCAGTCCCTAAACTACCTATTTACACACATCTACTCAGAATTTCTTCCCTTAACATAGCTTCATACCCCTATTTACATTCCCTCAGCCTAGTCCAACATGCCTTTCAAGTATCCTTTGACCAATATAAAAAAACTTGTCTTTCCCCACTCTTCCGCTTCAAGGTTCTGATTCTCCAGTCCTTTGTTCTGTACCAATAATGCTGCCAAAATCACATTGTAAAAAGCCACTCAAAACCCCTCTCTTAACTTAGGCAAATGTACTATCTTATCATATTGTTCCATGTGCAGCAGATTTCAAACATGCTCACAGACCTACAGAGGATATATTCTAATTCTTTCTGAAAAAAAAAAAGAATCTATTTTCTTTCCAAATCAACATGAAAAGACCTTCCAAGAGTCCGATAGCAACATCAGACTCATAACTTATTCCTGTACTTCCCTCAGGCTTGCCATACAGTGATAGATAGTCCTTAGCTTGCAGCACTTAAAGAAACAGGTTCAGGGAGATGAGATCAATAAAGACAGAAATTCAGCTCCTATACTGATGTGAACCACTAAAAATATATATGCATATGACTATAAAAATACATTTTCAGTTTTCTGTTTTAAAAAGTTGTAAAAATACCATATTATATAGGAGATAAAAAGAAGACACTTTTTATATCTTTAGCAGGAAAAGCATGTGAACATCTGATGAAGAATGAATTAAAATGCCACTGCAGGTCTCAGTTAAATACTGTAAAACCATATATGCTTGTACACAAGTATGCCAGGATGGAAGGTTTTCCTTAAACACATCAATACTTTTTCTAGGTGAGATATTTCAAGCTTGTCACTAAAATATACCTAAGTAATTAACTTCTTCTGAAAAGACAGGTAGTGTCCAAGATATTTATAAAAATAAGAACCAGAAACCAACATCTACTAATGAATTTCTTAGGACAGAACACACAGGCAATGTTAGTAGAGAGGAAACAAGACATTACCACTATTTCATTATTTCTCCCATCCTGCAAGCAGATATGCAATGAAACTTACACACACTTTTCTCCATTTATTTCCTTTCTCTCTCTCTCATTTTGCTGGGCCTCAGATTTTTGATTACTGGGATTTATTAAGGGGAAATTGGTCATCCTATATGCATATTATATGTTTAAGGTATAGTAACAATAAAGGTTCCTTCGACAATAAAGCTGAGTGAGTGACCTTGGTGTTTTTACTCTTTTTCTTGTGCATTGATTTTTAGCAATAATAAAACTTTTTCTAATGCTTTATGTGGACTATACTGTTGATTATTATTCTACTTTTAATCATGAAACACCAGTTAAAGAAGAACAGAATGTAAAAAAAAATTAACTAACCAACAAAAAGTCCAACAAACTCTGTAGTACAGAAGGAATCTAAAACTGTTTAAAATATTTTTGGCACAAGTAAACCAGCATAGAATTTTGTGCTGACTACCTTGGAATTTTATATTGTTTTTGTAAATAGTGGTGTGAAAATAGGGTAAAATTAAGGGTATCCTAATTAAAAAAAATCAGAATATACTTTAGAAAAATAATTTTACAAATGGAATACTTATAACAAATGCTAAATATTGTAGGCTCACACATGTATATTGCACTTATCTTGTGATCCTCTTTTCATATTCAGGTGATAATTACCTGTCTTTCAGAAGATTTTAATGTAGCCCAAAACCTGTTTGTTTTCTTTTCAAGCATGGTGTCATAGGTCTGCAATGTTTATTGTGAAGGAGAACTACAATATCACTGAGGTATTTATATTATAGATGACTTAGAAGCTACTTAAATGGAATATTCTCAGATTTTCATCTAAGAATAAAAGGGACAAAATTACTCCCATTATGAAGGTATTACTGCTTTCCTTTAGACTCAACTTTGAGTTTTATAAAGCCTATTTTCACCTTCAAAGTTCTTAATAATGCCAGCCTAATACCGTGACAGATCTGCAGATTCCAGCAGTTCCACTGGAAGTCTCAGCATAAATATATCGCCAGCAAAGTTCTCTTGCCTTTGTTTTCTTGCTCCCATGATTTAAAATCATTCCAATATACAGGGCTGCCTTCAGTAACAAGAACATGTATCTTAACATAACACTCTTCTTTCATGAGTACAGTCAATAATAACATGTCTCAAGGCAATCAGATTAATGTCTTTATTCCAGTTCTGTTCCCTCACTTACCAATCATCTCCCCCATTTCTCTTTTACATACTGCTGATCAGAACTTATATATAT
>VWZU01016623.1:207351-332289 GCA_013397095.1 Sterrhoptilus dennistouni | reverse complement strand
GTTTATAAAGCATCCCTCCCCCAGCCCTGAGCATGCTAACAACCAATAGCAATATTGAGGTTTTCTTTCAAACAAGTCTGGAAAACCACACTACCTTCTGCAGGTAGTATCTAATGAATTGCTTAATTTGAAGTCCTATTAAACTTAGTGCGTCAAGGAAAAATATAACTACAATTTTGATACACTTTGGGAGAGAAATGAAACAGCTTTGCAAGTACTTTCACAGTTTTCCTCTGTGAAATATACAGAGTATAACTGAAAGCACAGGGGCTCCACAACAACAGACACTCACAAAACCATGAGATTGGATCTTTCTTGAAACAGCACTTTCTACCATGTTTTGTGTTATGGCATTCTCTGACTTCAGCAGCATCCATTTTTCTGATCAGTAAAAACGCTGTGTCTTTCTTTTCACTTAGGTTACATCTGCGATTTTAAAACTACAAAGGCCTTGGATAGTTCCAAACTCAGAACTCTTATAAATTAGAATGAAGCAGGTAGCACCCCACCTAAAGACACCCACTGGACTAACTTTACTCTCCACAGAATTACTTGGCAAAACACCAGAGAGGGAGACTGCAACTACTCCAACCAAGGTACATTTAAAAGCCTTGCTTGGAGATTCAATCCATAAAATCTTAAATCTATGTATCTATAACCACAACACAGAGATGAGCCAAGCCACTGGAACCACCATGTTATCAAAGCTTGCAGATTGCTTTTTGGTCTGCAAAATAGCTTTTAAAAAAGTGATCAGAAATCACTGAACCATTCTCTTTGACCTCAGTTATTCAATACATCACCCTCTCAGAAATGATCCTGAAAAAACACATTGTGCCCCAGCCAGATTTCTTGATAAAATCATACCTGATGTTCATTTTGCACTTGCATCCATGCCCTGTAAGTCTGACAGAACAGAAATGACAGTACAGGCCTGACAAGTTCTCTGCTTCCTTTCACTAACTCACCTCCACTGACATTATTCCTGTCTTTCTGATCCTGTCTATAATGAAGTATACAAAATAATTTGGGAAATAGCTAATCTTTTTGACCTAACCTACCTGAATTACTATGTTGAAAGAGACCCACTGTTCCACTTAAACCACTGACCCACACATACATTTAAGAAACAACTTTCTAATAATTTTTGATCCATACACGGAAAATATCATTTAGTGTATAGAGTGTGCTATTCAGCAGTTCACCTCAATGTTATAGGACAGTGGACTTTTTTCCCAGCTCCAAATAACAACAGAACTATAGATTCATAATTCATATTTTGTATACTTTTTTTATACACAATGATTCTTTAAAAAAAAGCCACAAAAAAAACCCCAACAAAACCAGAGCATGGTTTTATGACTGCATACAATATGTTTATTGTGTAAAAGACCAAAATAGATAAAAATTCACACAGATTTACTGATCATTAAGACTAGAAAATTATTGCAAAAATTAAAGGAATACTGTCCTCAGGATTATAGTAACACAAATGATTATGGTTTAGTCTGTTTTTCATCTTATGCAGAGATTCTGATTTATGGAAAATTACAGACATTTTCAAAAAACAAAATAGGATCTTCATAAGAACATCTGTAAACCTATCTGAAAATAATTTGTTGAAGGATACATTTGCATTAAATCATATACTTCCCATATATTAGCTATGTAATACAGACACTTAAAACTCATATATTTTACAAATATTGCTGAATTTTACTCCTTCTGGTAAATTGGAGAAATTTAATTTATTTTATGATTAATGCTTGTTATTCCTGTCACTTTTTATTAGAGAGACAGGCAATCACCAATCATATCACCTTAAACAAGGGCAAAGTGCTGGATTCTGCACCTGGGATGGGGCAAACCTGGACATAGTGACAGACTGGGGAATGAGATGCTGGAAAGCAGCACCACAGAATGGGACCTTGGGTCCTGGTCAATGTCAAGGTGAATCTGAGTTAGCAGTGCCCTGGCAACCAGTAGGGACAACTGTGTCCTGGGGGCATCAGGCACAGCATGGCCAGTAGGGACAGGGAGGGGATTGTCTCGCTTTGCTCTGCACTGGGGCAGCCTCACCTCGACTGCTGGGGGCAGTTTTGGGTGCCACCATATTAAAAAAAAAGGAACTAAACTCTTAGAGAGTGTCCAAAGGAGGGCCATGAGGATGGTGAAGAGCCTTGAGTGGAAGCCTTGTGAGGAGCAGCTGAGGTCACTTGGGCTGTTCAGCCTGGAGGTGACTGAGGGGCGACCTGACTGCAGTTACAGCTTCCTTGTGAGAGGAAGAGGAGGGGCAGGCACTGATCTCTTCTCTGTGGTTCCCAGGGACAGGACTTGAGGAAATGACACCGAGTCAGGGGAGATTTAGGTTAGATATCAGGAAAAAGCTCTTCACCTAGAGGATGGCTGAGCACTGGGAAGGGGTCCCCCCAGAAGTGGTCACAGCACCAAGTCTGACAAACTTCAAGATGCATTTGGACAATGCTCTCAGGCACTGGGTATGATTCTTGCAATGTCCTGCACAGGGCCAGGAGTTGGACTCAATAACCTTCCAACTCAGGATATTCTACAATTCTACAGTTCTATAAATGATGCAAAATTTATTCTCAAGACTTTCACAAATCAATTCTTAATTTCAGAAAAAGCCTTCAGCACTTGTTCATTTTGAGGATTCATAAATTTGGTATAGTTTGTAAAATGCTCTGGCTCACTTCTGAGAGATTTTCATATCTAAAATCCATGTAGAAATTTCAGAGTCTATATGAGGTGGATATTTTCTAAGGATGCCACTATAACTTATTATGAAGCCTTCTTAGGTCAAAAACAATTTGTAGAACAAAATATCTAGCCGAATCTTGGCCTGGGGTATCGACCATTTTTCAAATCAGATTGACACTAAATCAGAAATAAAGTGATTGGTCACGAGGGATAGACTGTTTTTGAATATGTATATTTATTGCAGCCAGTCACACAATAGTATAAACCAGAATGAACTGCAAAGTACATCTTAGTAATGAAATGTAATTTTAAAATATCTATGCGTCTGTATCTATAGATATTTTAAGTCCAGAACATACACAAGCCCAGGACAGACCTGTCTGCAGGGCACTCTTTTCCTTTTTATGATCTGGTGAGGTATCTGTGTGCTGTACCACACACAAGCAGCCTTGAAAGCACCAAGTTTTCCAGCCTTCCAAGAACAGAAAAAGAAGTGTGGAGAGAGTACAGTGTGGTACAAACTGTGATGAGCAGTGCTCACATGCTGCTGTATGAGAGAGACCACAGCGTGTACCTACAACACACAAATTCACTAGACACACAAAAACTACTCTCACTGTTTTATCTTCATCTATTATCCACTCCTCCACTCTACTTCCAGGTTTTCAGGAATTCCAGGTTCCGAGATTTTTAGCCCATTGACTGGAGGTGCAGGTGCAGCAATGAAAACACTGGAAGATGCGAGTTCCAAAGCACTCACTGACCTGATCGACTGTGACGCCTGTGAGGGAGTGTACTTGGATCATCAAAGACAGATGAAGTTCAAGAAAGGGTCACCAAGAACCCACCTCAGGATATTTCAGTGTCCTTTCGTTCCAAACAATTTCGTATGGGCCATCATAAATGTTACATTATTTGCAAATGATGGACAAGCTTAGTTGCCTCCATTATACAAATTAATTTGCTGTCTGTGTTAAGTCACAAACCATTATACCTAAATCACATTCTTATTTCAAGTAGTCCAGAATTTTAAAAATATTTTGATCTGATGCTTATATGCAGGTTGAGGGAATAAGTTATTATTAACTACTACAGCTGCTGGCACTGTTTTTAGTGTTGAGCAGTCTGGCTTATAAAATTAATTAAAAATCCAAATTAAAAATAGATTTTTTTTTTCCGTTTTACACAAGGTACCTAAAGGTAATTCAATCAAAAATTACAAAAAATACAAAAAGGCACAGTTGAGACTTCTTCTATGGTTCTTCCACTTCATTATGAGCCAATGAACAGGGTAGAAGAAAAAAGAATTGATTGGAGATAAAACTGTTTTCTGTCTTGAAATCAAAGGCTATTCTACCTTATCTCTGAGAGTATCTTCCTTTCCTTCTATTCAGCACAGGAGTATGTGGTGTTCAAAATTCCCCATGCTATTTCAGCTTCCTCCCAATGAAAAATCTCACAATTCCATCAGGGTTTTCAGACAAACTCACAGGGGAAGGAGGAGGGGTAATGAATGCTCATGGTCACTACAAATCTTAGAGGACTACACTTTACAAAACTACTTTTTTATACAATGTATGTTCTGCACATGGCTGTATCAGTCCACAAAGTTACATGATGCAAACAGTAGCTTCATAATTCTTGCAAATTCTGTAACTATTTCTCACCTAACAATGAAGTTTAGGAAGCACTCTACCTCTTCCTCCATATGCATATTCTCCATATTTTATTTTCCAATTTTTTTTCTTAACAAAATGGCCTAGATTGAACCCATAGTTGTACTTTACTTTAAGATGCTCTAATTTTCAACTTGGATTTGTATAAAGTTTATGAGGAAGCTGCCGGTAATTTTTATTCCAACCAGTTTCCTCTGTAAGAAAAAAACCAAAATTTTAAAAAGTAGAACACCAACTAAGGTGTTTTCCTATGTTTATTTCCAACCTAGCTTTGAATTTTGACTTGTTTTCTCAAGCAACACAGTCGTGCTCCTTGAAAGCACAAGACTTCTACATCAGGGTAAGATTTAAGAGTCACAGCTCCAGGCTAGAGTAAAAATACTTTTGTCCTTTCTCAGGGGTCTGACTCTGCATTGTCCAGCTGTTACCATGCAACTTAACTCACTCCCCAGATTCAGTTCTGAACTGAATTTTCAGCTGCTCCATAGGCAGATCATTTATAGCTCTCAAAAAAAGGTTTGACCTGTTTTAAAACCTACCAGCTCAACTGTCTCCCACAACAACAAAAACAGATTTTTATTTCAGCACCTGGTCAAATAACTTAAAGTGGTTTGAACTTGAGCTGATTCTAGCTCTGAAATAAAAAGGTCTTAAAATATTTGAAAAATTCTGTTTAGTAGTTTTGTCTAACCCCTATATAGTCACAGGTAATTACATTCCTTTGAATTCATTGCAAAAACCTGCAGTTCTGGGTACACACTGAATGGTGAGCACTGGGGTAGACTTCAAGATACAGCATAAAAGTAGTCAAATGTTTCGGCCATTTTTAAAACAGAGGAAAAGAGGAACCAGGCTTTCATAGGTCAACCAGTTTATATTGTTCCTGAAAAAAACCCAAGGAGGAAATAATGCAAAACTATTTCTAAGCGTCTAGAAGGTAACAAAAGGAACCGACATTGATATGGCACTAACTAACAGACACACCAATCAAAATAAAACTCCTCAAAGAATAACTGGGTTTGTAGATGAGAGATTTCATAGCTATCTATGATTTGTAGGGCTTTCTGCAGTACCTCACATGTTGTTCTCATAAAAATCATAAGGGAATATGATGTAAATAAAACTACTAGAACTTGATGGAAAATGTTAACTTGGAATACTACAACAGTTCAGTGAAAGATATGAAGAATTATATATTGTTTTTTTTCTTCATGGTCTACATTTCTCTCCAGCCTGCATATTTTAACTCCCTAGTCCCAAAGTTGGCATGAAAATCTTCACTCAGGTCTTTATCCTAGCAGAATAGCAAACAGCAAATAAAAGTGTAGTGCTGAAAAACAAACTAGAGTACAGAGGTTCAGCAGTCAAACTCAGACATTAATCAGTCTTGGCTCCTCTTACACACTAAGAACAGTCTGCATGTTATACCATGTATTATTGCATGTGCTGGGGAGGAGAGATGCGTGTCAGGGGCCAAAAACCTTTGATACACCAAAAGCAGTTATCACAGCTGTATCCAATTCCTGGGGCATGTAATGCCATTTAGTCACAGCACTTAACAGGGGAGCTCACACTCAGTGATGATAGACTGGAGTAACAGTACTGCTGAATAAGTGACATTGTTTCTTTTTCTACTTACTTTTCTTTCCTTTTCTCCCACCTTATGATCCCCACAGCATTCCTCTTTAATTTTAAAAGAATATCCCTACATAATCCCACTGCATGATCTTTGGATTGGCCACCATTAATCTGACACAAGAAGTGTTACTGATTCTGCTGTGTCTGTGAGAATTAGAAACAAGATGGTACCTTCTTTTCTGGGCATTTAAGTCACATTAACTAATCAAGTCCACCTGAAACTGCACTCTCTCAACCTTCAAGGCTTAACAGTGTCACTGGTTCTGTCATGTATCACAGAGTACATGAAACCTTACCAAGTTATTTCTAAATCCATATCTGACAGCAGATGGATTCTTTCCTTGCTTTAGCTCTGACCCTGGCCTCCCCAGGCACTTTGTGCCCCATCACTACACACTAAAGTCTGAAACACATGCTCAAAGGTAAGAGTGGTCCTCAATTTTCATCTTTCCTCACTGTCTGCTCAGCAGGTAGCTTACCAGTCTTTTTTTTTTTTTTGATAGAACACCTACAAAGGTTCACTTGTGCTCCTTTCCTTTAGAGGTCTGAACATGGCTAAAGGTGTCCCTTGCACAAGCAATGCTATTCCATTTGCTGTCCAGCTACCTGAAATTGAAAACTGCTGAAGCAGAGGACAGCTAATATTGCCTGACGCAGGAGTGGTTATTTTTCAGTGAGGCTGGGACAATTTGGCAATATTTGGATTTGGAATAGGTAAGAGCATGTGAGTTTTCACAGAAGATAGAGCTGTTTGTGTGCAGAGATTCAAAACTACAAAACCTATATCCATCCATCCAACAAAGGAGGAATTAAACAACACAGTGTATCTACTGGCACTCAAGAATGCCTATTTCTAGTGCCTTGCAGAATTCTAATCAAGGAGAAATATGGTGGATCTGCAGCCACTCAGTTATGAAAGGGTGTCATGATACTTCTTGAAGACCTCCTAAAGGGAAGTAAAAGTAAAGCAGTCTCCGAAAAATAAGTAGCCATTACTAGTAGAATAAAGACCACAAGATTTCTGCTCCCACAGAGTTGATCAAATACAACTTGTCTGACAGACAGCGCTGAGGTGTACATTGTATTATTTTATCCTTATGGAAAAAAATCTCTTAGTGCATTATGTACTGCTCCTCTAATTGGGAAATGTGGGAACAGATCTAAGTGACAGTCTGATCACTGATATTTATTTCTGCTAATAATGGTGAGTGTACTAGTGTGTTAGTTTTCTAACTCTTCAGGGTGACCAAGCAGCTGCAGCAGCTGCCTCTGGCCAGCTCTGCATACTCAGCATGATGCCACACAGTATGGAATATCCCTTTGCCCAGCTTGGGGCAACTGCCCCAGCTGTGCAGCCTCCCAGCTTCTTGTGCCCCTCCAGCCTTCTTGCTGGCAGGGCATGAAGAGCTGAGAAGTCCTTGACTTGCTATAAACACTTAATAACAACTAGAAATATTGTGTAGTGGTATCAACATGATTCTCATATTAAATCCAAAACACAGCACCATACCAGCTACTAGGAAGAAAATTAATTCTATTCCAGCCAAAGCCAGGACAGTTATGAAGTTTGTAAATTGGTTATTCACCTCAGTATAGTAAGCATAGTGCTTAATTCACTAATACAGAGAGGAAAAATTAATGAGACACTTCAGAAGAATTAAAGGAAACTTCAATAGTTGACTGACAAAATTTTCTAGCTCAAAGCAATGTAATTATCTGGGATATAAAGAAAGAGAGAAGGAAAGAAAAAGTGAATATATAATTAAAACCTAATTTCTTAAAGTATTAAAAATATATACCGAAAAATTAGAATCCACACTGTATTTGATAGCAATGTAATTGTGAAGCTGCAGTCACATTACTGCTCTCAAAATAGCTGCCATCTCCTATTCTCAGTAGAGATGAACCTAATTGTACCTTGTTACGATCCTTATTTTCAAAATGGCTATTTCCTCATGTAATTTCCAAGTGACAGAAGTCAAGTTGACCCTGAGATGATAATCTCCACTAACATTTCAGAAATTGTGATGGACCAAATCATGAGGACAGAGAAAAGACTCTTGCAATTCCCCACATTAGTAATAGCTGCCTTGAAAAAATAAAGACCAAAGAAATTATAAAAAACTTAAGGTATTAAACGCTCTTGATTTTAGAGAAAAAAGGTAAGTTTCACACTTAGAATTATTCTGATCCTTTGCAATGCAGCTAAATATGAGTTCCCTACCAGATATATCTGAGTCATGTTCTCTTACATTGCTTATTATTAGTTTAACTAGAATCTGCAATTTGAGTTACACAGTTACCAGCACTGTCACTTTTACAAACACAGTAATAAAATTGAGAAATTCAGATACATAATAATAATAGCAGCAATAACAATACACAAAGTAGTATTTCATTATTAACACACTTCAGAGTGAGAATTTTCTACCCACTGGACATAAGGAGCATCCAGACTCATCTCTGAAACAGTGCATTTACCAGAAGGTGGATAAAATGGGGGCAAAGAAAAGAAAAAAAACATAGGTAGCATTTAAATTTTGGACAACATCTTGGCTCATTTTCCATGCACATGACTCAGCATTACTGTAATTGCTTATTAAAAAAAAAATCATGCCTAGGTTTGTTTTAACTTTTCTCTAAACTGGAGAGAGTATTTATGGCAAGCATAATCTAATTGATGGTTATGAAATGATGAGACCATTCAGACAGATGTCTGATCCTCCATGGACATTTTTTCTCCAGGAGAAATAAGAAAGGCCTCCAGCCTCAGCTGTCTTTTCTAAATTTATGGTGGCAGAACTGTCCATCTGGATTAGAGTCATCTGCCCTTTTAGCAAAATATTGGTGCCTGTAAGGCTTTCAGTGATAAATTATCTATGTGAAAGGATGATTCCATGTTGACCTACTGATTGTTTTTTCTATTAAGATAAACTCAAATGAGGATTTTTTTCCCAAAGGGAATTATATTTTAGATCACCATCAAAAGACCCACTAAAAATATAAAAGTACTAAGTATTACTATGCTTCATACTCTACAGATTGTCTCTAGAAGCAGTATAGTCTTCCAAAAAAAGCTAATCTAAAAGGAACTGACATGACAAGTATGTTATTATTGCAGCTGTGATATTTGGGCAGAATCACCAAAGCCATCTTGAATCAGAGTTACTGAAGAGGAACTCACTAAAGTGGAGCAGTTTGCAACTAGTAATGGATTTGCCCATTGCAGAAGCATTTAAAAACTGAAATAACATAGCAAATACTTTTAGTCTTCAGAAAAGAAATAACAAAGAAAAGAAGAATAACAGTTGTCAGATAACTTGCTCACTGATTCAGCATCTGTTTTTAAAGAGTACAGAAAAAATTCTTTTTCCATAAAGAAAGGCTACCAAGAGATCCACTGCAGAGGATACTGTTATGAACATCCTGTGGAAACATCAAGCTCACAAGTTCAGACTGGTGATCCAAGGCACACTGAGACACTTGCACAGACCAGCTGTATGGCAGCGTCTGTGCTATTTCTTACCCAATGCAAATGCAATAAAGTGAATTCATTATTGTGGATAATATTTCATTAAAAGACAAAAGGGTCAGAGTGCACAATGTGGATGTTTGTGTGTTACTTCCTTTTCCTAGTAGAGAAACGTGAGTTACTCTAAGCAAGGAATGACAAATTAAATGCCTGTCCATTTCTGGTAAGGCAGGAAAGATCATCAGCTGCTGTCTAGAAGTAATGTGAATACGAAACATAGGAGATTAGCACAAGCTCTTCCTGCTCTGTTTGACTAGTTGCTCTCCATTTCTACTAAGAGATAAAAGAACAAAGGATCTCATAACACAGGATTTTTGAAGGACTACAGGGGGAAAAAAAAAGAAACAAAATCTATTAATTACAGATTTTCATCAGCCGTGGATTAGAGGCCCCATCTTCTTTGAAGGTTCTAATTCACTGAAAGCAGTTAAGTACTACTGCTACAAATAAGAAGGAAGACTGTAAAACTGGGTTAAATTGACAATTACCATTTTTCAAGTAATACTCCTAACTACAGAACAGCAAATGTTCTTTTAATAATTTATCTCTTCACAGATTGTCTTCCCATAAGCACCCAGTTAAAACAGAAGTGGGTAAATTAATTTAAGCTCTCTGCACCTTCCGTTAAAATAGCATGCTTAGGAGTTTGTGCTTAGGAATATAAACCTGAAACACAAATCAATGTTTTCAGTTTTAAACTTCCTACCTTGCAAAAATTACATTTCTGAACTTTTTTTCATTTATCAAAGTATCTAAAAAGCATTCAAAACTAAGACAAATAATGCAATCGTGTGAGTTGGTTACACTAAGAAGACTACTTCAATAGCAGGTATTTATTCATATTTGAAAACTTACAATTTCCTGCTATGAGATAGTCTATAATACATGAACAGTCATTGCTCAAGCTGTACTACACTAAACAATAAACTGAAGAAGCCAGATATAATCTCATTTTATGTCTCCAGAAGCTGACACATCCTATGGAATTCATGGTATATACTGAGAGTAAACAGAGATACTTTGTTTATAATTCAGACATATAAGCAAAGGGATGTATCCACAAGTCCCCATATATTGTTTTGACTTTGTGTTCATGTACCAGGATACATAAATTGAAAGAAATAAGTTTTTATTTAAATTGATTTACATTGCTGGCTGACTTTCATTCTCACATTGAAAGGAAATATATAAATGTTATTTATGTTCATAAAAATGATACAATAATGAGCTGAATTACTACAGGCATCAATCTTGTATACTTTCCTGTTTTGAGATTCAGATTACAAAAAATAGCAAATTCAATTTTTTTGAAATAAATCAAACTATGCCTTCTGATATGATTGCTATTATTATTGCTTATAAATAGCTATTTATATCAAGCAAAATACGGTCAATAGCCATGTACCTTCTATATAAAAACAGGCTGGAATTCAAGATGAGAATGTTGGAAGTTAGAAAGGAAGGAGGGAGGGAAGGAAGGAAAAGGAAGGGAGGAAGGGAGGAAGGGAGGAAATAAAAATGAAAGATTAGATGCCATTTTATTAATGGCCTTTAACATGCAGGTTGAAGGAAGTAAATGAGTAGTGCATATGGAGAGTCTCAAGAAGTGACCTTTAAATTTAATATTTGACAAATAAATCAGAGACTATCACTTTTTAAATAATAACCATAATTATTCACAATAAGCTTGAGAATGCTAGTCACAGAAGGCTTAAAATGGAAAAAAATTACTGCATGTAATCAATCAGCTGCTATTGGTAATAATTCAACCCAAACTTGATAGAAAGCAGACAAGATCTTCAGTATAACCACTGTATTACCCTTCCTTGCAATCTGAACAATCATTTATATGTGAAAACACATTCAGTGGTCTAGCTAGCATCATTTCCCTTACAGGACTGAAAAAATCTTTCATTTGAATGTGGCACAGTTCTGCAGAAAATGTACATCTTCCTGTAAATGCTTTACGTATTAAAGGCATCTGAAAATGGATCTTACCACTGCAGCTGGAACCTGAGGCATTTTTGCAGCTGGAGTCCCTGGACGTGGGTAGAATTGATTAATAAACAAGCTTGGAAACCTGTACAGTTCTACAAGTTTCATAGTTTCTTGAAAATCTTCATCTGTCTCTCCTGGAAAACCACAAATGATGTCTGTAGCAATTGTTATTCCGGGTACTCTGTAAAGGAAGCAGAAAAGAACACTTAACTGAGGACACGTAGAAGTCTTGTTCCCTTAAAAGCCAGTGTACGTAGATGTATAACCTTCAACTCTATCTACAGAAATTGAGACCTACAAGGATCTTGGGGGAAAAAAAAGATTTTCACACCACCACTTGGTAATGAGAAATGCATCTGGTGCTCAGTCGAGAGCACAAGCAATAGAAGATATTGCAGCAAATACTGGATTAGGATTGTGACAGAAGAGTAAAAACATCTGGATCAACTCTTCCTTCAATCAAAATTAGAGGTAATCAGCAGACCTTGTTATTTCTTGAATTCTGATTGCTTAATCCACAAAATGCAAACCTTTTGAGACTCAGTCACTACAAGATGTCAACTATTTAATGTTTTATAATGCTGCTATCGACCTAGAAAGGGGTATCTGAAAGAGGGGACTGGCATGTCATATCACGTAGCAAATTGGAACAAAATTGGTTTAGGAGCCAAAACCACATCTTTAGTCACAAGTTAATTTTTAACTCAGCATTATAAAATATCAACCTATGCCCTCCTTCAAAAGGAAAACAAAATACTTAAGTTCACAAATGCACAGGCAGAGAGTTCTTCTGTTATTTAAGCAAGGTCACTATTCCCTAACTGTTCCCCTTGGACTGAATATGCAGAACCCTTGCACACATCAGGTTAAGGCAGCACAGCTGACAGAGACAGCCCACAGACACAGAAGGATGCACATAACAGGGTGAAGTTAGGGAGCTTCAGTTGAAATTGTGCCACTGTCACAGTGTTGGATACGGTGGGAACATGCCATGAACGCTTTCCCAGTAGATACTGGAGCAGCTGTCAAGGCTTGCACCCAGACTGAGCCTCACCTACAGTGGGAATAATAAGCATCCTCTGGAGAGGGGCAGAAACACGTAGTGCTCAGTGCTCCCTCCTGACACAGATGAGACTGTTTCCACGATGCAGAGTTCATCCCACACTGCCACTAACAATGATAAGCTGGAGAAAATATGACTTATGGAGAAAAGTAAGAACTCTAAACAAACACTGGTGGTATCTAGCTTGGAACTGGCCCTGCTTCAAGTTGGGGGAATAGATGAGATGTCTTCCAGAGATCCCTTCCAATCTAAATAATTTTACAGCTCTTACATAGGCTACAGGCAAGGGAACAGCTGAGAGAAATTGTTTTAGGGGTGAATAGCATAAAGGCAATTGTCACAAGCAAAGTTTACACTTGAGGTTAAGAAGGGGTCTCCAAGACTGTTTCTAACCAAAAAGGAATGGATGGAAGGCTTTTCTTCCCCTCATCCAGTTAAGACAATGCAGAACTGTGAATGTCAATGCATGTAATCCAAATTACATTTATAAAGCATTTAAACAGCCAAAGAAAACTATAATTTCTTATTAGACACTACATCACCACAGAAAAAAAGATGCTGTGGTTATAGTGAGTGAAGAAACTTGATTTTGAATAATTGAAAGAAAAACTTCCTGAAACAACGACTTCTACTGGAAAAGGAAAAGCAGAGAAATACTGTTCATGTTAATTTGATTAGGTGCAATATTAGAGCATGACTTATATTCACCACAACAGCCGTCAGACAAATTATAGCTGGTAGTAAATATATTTTGTGATTTTTTTCTCCTAAACTTAATGTTTTCTTCTTCAAGTATTGGCAATGAATTAAAGTGAATGTCTTGCTCTCCTTTTAACATGTGTCTGGACATATAGGTAGCAGCACAGGAATTTATCAGATGTAATTAGAATCTTCTTCCACCTTTTCCTTATGAAAACTCCCCACCAAAGAAACCAAATTCTATGAATTCCTTTTTGAATTCAGAGTCCATCATCTGAGCTGAGGTTGAAAGCTGGCATTTGAACGACAAATCAAAACCAGTATAAAGCTGAACATTTTCAAGGACTTGTTCCAACAGCCCTACGCTGGATATTGTGCGGAACAGCAGAAATCCCCAGAGCTGACAGCTCGGCACCCTCAGTTACCATTGCTTTCTTAAGACTGACAAACATCAAGATATGAACTTCTGCTTGATATCAAGTAACAATAAAATTCCTCATCTTTAACGACTGAGTGAAGAGAGCAGCACCATATCCTGCAACATGATTTTGTTCATACCACAAATATCTTGTGCAGCAGTAGTAAGCTGATGGAAGAAAGAGTATATTACTTTATAAACCAATGCCACCTAACATCAGCTGCCATTTCTCAGAACATGAACAGAACATTCATTACATTTGACAAAACCATTATAATGAAGTTATTTTATCCATTTTAATGACACTATTGGCAACAGTCAAAGCATTTATTACCAATGGTAGTAGTAATACCATCCTTTATAAAGGCCTGGTTGTTTCTATAGCAACATGAATTATAAGGTCCAATCAAGCTAGATACAATAAAATATGCTCTTTTTCTCCATAACACCAGTTGTCATTCAGTTAAAAGGAAATTACATATTTTAAAAATTCATAAACTCTACAAATGTCTGAACTCCATTTGCTGATAAGGTGTTAATTATCTTAGTAATTAGATTTCTTCCTGGGTGGAATTATTACACATAAAGAAAAGCCTGGGTACAAAAAGAGAATAAGGACCACGGTGTATTCAGCAACAGCAATTAATTACAGTTCAATCCAGTGTAACTGCCTAAAATATGACATTGCATAGTGCATTTTTATATCACTACTGATTATATTGTTTAACAAGCAGTTTAAAAAGGGGAGAAAGGCATGAGATTTCACTCAAAATTCAAAATGACAATAAAATCAAGCTCTTAAAGACTTTTCAAAGCAGTGATGAACAAAAATATGTACAATTAGTATCACACGTGAAACATAATTTTTTTTAATGAAAAAGAGGGGGAAAGATATTATGGAAAAATATAAAACACATACACACTTGAAAATTAAAGTGACCTTTTCTCTGACAGCCTGAAAGAAAGCAGCACAAAATTCTTTATTACTTAGATTCAGATGATGTTTAAGAATTGCTCCATCTATGAAATATGATCCAAAATCACACAAAAACAAGTTCTTGTGCACCAGCCAATATTATTATTTTTTTACACCAAATGGTGCTTATCTATTCTGAAGCAAACAATAAAAAGCTGCTGAACATCCCCTCTAACATTTATTACATGAACACGTTTACAGTTAGTCTAACTATTCAGTTTATACAAATGATTTTTAAGGTGCAAGAGAGAAGCTCTACAACATGTTGACTCTCAGTTGGGACGTTTTACAATAAAGCTGTGGAATTTCAGAAAAAGATGAATCAGAGGAATAATTAATGCCATATATAAGATGAAACAGCCCTAATTCTTAGGGTTCCTGAATATTCTCTCCCCTATGTCCCTCTACATATATAAATCCCTTCCATCTACTCAAGAGACTGATGTTATCCCATTCCGAACTAGACCAACAATACAAATCCCATCATCCTGGGCAATTCTGAGCACCCAAAAAGAAGCAACTACTTCATCTTACAGTGAAGACACATCTGTTTTAGTGTGATGCTGTAAGGACCACCACAACCAAGAATAAGTGCAGATAGCACAGGTGTCCAAACCTCACAGAAAGGAAGAACAAGACGTGTTTGAAAGAATACAGAAGAAAAGCAACATCTTACCCTCTGCCTAAAGAGGAACCAAGTCAGCCTCTGGGGTCAGAGATAAAAGTCAGATCCAAGGAACTGACTGATGCCTAGAAGCCAAGCCAGGGACAAGTGACTTAGAAAAGAGATAGAAGGGAAAAAAGCTGCCAAAATAAAACAATAAAACCACCCCTTCAACCCCATCTTCGCAGCGCAATATTTCTAAGAAAAGCAGCAGCAAAACTGTGAAAATTTCTAGGATTCACTTGTTACATGGACCATTTCATGAGTTTTAGCTACAGAAAACATTTCCTTTAGCAATAACCGTTACATCCCAAATCCATGTCCAGGGAAGAAATTATGTAAAGGAGCTAAAACTATCACCTTCAGCTACTCACATGACCACTTGAAATCCTTCTGCATGATCACATACTCTTCCCACTTCCATTTCAGCAACTAACACTTAAATCCAGAAATTACTTAAAGCCATAAACTTGCTCTTAAGCAAGACCAGCTACCTCCACCCCTTAGAGTCTAACAGAATACTTGATTAGAATAAATAGCAATATGAATAAAAAGAAAATAATATATACCCTTACAGAATGGTATGAGAATTCCCTGTGTAATCTATAGTAATTAAACAGAAAATGTGATGACATAGAAACTTCTTGATCCATAAATTAGAAATTTAGATTGGAAAAATGTTAGGGAAAAAAATGGATTTTTAATGAAAATAAAACCAGTCTACTCTGAAATATTATTACAGCATCATACATTGTTTTATATGCTTCTGCAGTATAAGTATATTATTTAATGCTTCTGCAGTACAAGCCCATTCAGACAACATGAAATGGAATTAATGGATGAAACTATTTTAAGGCATCTGAGTTGATCTTTCAAGTGTATTTACAGAACCTAACAGGCATCTCAATGTGCCGTTTTGTGATGGAGCTGAAGGATGTGTTTGCATCTTCCCCATGACCACACACAGTCTTCCAGAAGCCCTTTTCACCCCCTTGTTCTCTTTTCTCCATGAGGCCTAGTCTTGTGGGATTTCGGACTTCAACCTTAATTGCTCACTGAGGACTCACACCAGTTGGAAATAGCACAAGAGAAACAGACTGCTCAGCTGGAAGCACTGCCTAGGAGCAACAGGAAACTTTACCCCACTTCTCTCTTGGCTATATGGAGATTAATCTGAGGATTAAGCCATGGAAAAATCCCCACACTTTGAGAAAGGAATCCAGTCTGTTTCTGTTCTGAAATCCTTCAACATCTCTCTCTCTCCATGGACTGTGAATGCAGCACAGGACAATACACTCCTAAGTGTCTGGAGCTGGGAGACTAAACCTGAACATAATTTCTGAAGGAGGGGGTTCTCCATCCTTTCCCATTTATAATTTACCCTAAATTACACAACGGATGAACAGGCATCTCATAAATGGATATCCACTGAAAATGTTTTTCTTAGTAATCTTTTCCACATGTGTTTAAAAGTAGTCCAGGTTGTGTGAATTCAGAACCTCTGTGTCAGAAAAACAAGCTCTTTTGAACCATCACATCAATTGCTGAACTGATTTACATATGGAGTAAAATTGGAAAGTACCGTGGTTACATGACAATAGGCATGTCATAAACACGTCTTTGTAAAGTCTCTTAAATGATAACATACTGAGCCTTATAGCCAGATATAAACTATACTTTGGTAAGACACCTTATTAAAATGCAGCTATATATATATCAAGAACATTAATATATAAGAAAATTTATATAGGAAATATATAGTATACAAGAAATTATCTTACTTCAAATATTTCAAAATGTTCTCCATTACTGTGTAACACAACACCAGGTTGTCTGAAGGAAATCAGTTCTCCTTCACCTCAGTTTGGCTGAATGAAAGCAAAAAAGGTAACTACATTGATACTGAGTGTAAAAGTATTTAATGGCTTCATTTGTAAGTCAATTCACTTACTTTTACTCAACTATTGAGGCAATGAATACTACCTGAAATTTAAGCAAATCATATTTTGTTTATATATGTAAAAAGCATAATTTTAATACTTTTTTTAAAACTTATTTTCACAGCTTGGATCGTATCTCTCTGAAATTGATGCCCAAGACACAATAAACCAGAAAGAAAATGTAATGCTATATTGTTTATATGCTTGCTTTGATTAAAAAATAATAAAACAGACAAATGAAAGCCAGACAGGACTACAGAGAAACTCTCATTTTCAGAGTATTCTTGCAAATTTCCCTGAAGGAAGGTACATGCACCTGGGAGAATAGTTGGCAAGGCCATTAATTCCTACCAGTTAATTTGGAGGTGCTTCATAGTGAAACACTTCAAATTTCAAAGATAGCAGAAACTACATAATAAGACAGCTCCAGAGTCAGGGGATGTATCCTGCTTTTTGCATTCCACACCTTACAGAGCACTCGAGGCTGTTCCTGGTGGTGATTCCCATAGGGAGCACATTACACCTGAGCTTTGTGATCTACAGCAGTGTCCAATGGATTTGCAAGTGCAACTTAATATGTTGGGTTTGAACTTGGGAGTCGTCAGTGGTTTTGATGTAAGTCACCTTCAACAGGCTGTAGAAAAGTATCTGTGAACAAGAAGCACAATTCAACAGCTCTCAGAGTTTAACTGAGAGTGAGAACAGGTATTTTTTAATGACTGTTCTTTTCCCAACCCACCTTCAGCCCCCAGAAGAGCTCTTCGAGAAACTGGGCTGAATGACACCTGGAGGCAGCGAGCAGACCTGATTTCCAGAACTCAGCTTTGGAAGGTATAGGTGTGGAGGACTGTGTGAGTAGGGACTGGGTTGTCCTTGTTACCAGGGAATAGTGACCTAGATAAAAAGTATATCTTCTAATTAGCATGGCTCACTGCCTGAGGATCAGAGAGTACATATGGTTTTAACTCTCTTCAAACAATTATTGTGAAGGTTGCCAGAGTTCCTACTAGATGCAGACCAAATGGTTTAGGAGAAGCATTATAATACTTCCCATTATCAATTTTCCTTAAAAAAAACCAAACCAAATAAACCCTAAACCAAACATTTAAGGCTTGGACCAACTTTATTCAACTATAAGGTGTTCTACTCTCCCCATAAACAAGAAATATTTTATAGAACTTCATTACGGATTTATAACTTCAGATCATTATTGTTTTATGATTAAAAAATGAGCGACTTAAGACAAAAAGCTCAACATCCTTAAACTTCATTTCCATTCAATCTCTAATAAATACCATCTGCTGTGTACTTTAGGGATATAATACCCATCAAAAACTCAGCCGTATTATGAGAACCGGCACCAAGTTGATCTGAAACGCATATTTGAACAGATGTGTTTAAATTACATCTCTCTGTCTATCCACACACATAAATTCAGAATAAGCATGTGTTGATTTAAAATGCATAAAAAAGGGATTTGGAGATGCATCAAAAGTGAACAGCATCTCAATGGATCAAGATGCGCATTACTAAAGGTCATCCCTAAAAATAAAGTTTGAATTTATTAGGAGTTGCACCAGGGAACTGTTCTTGGGAACTGACTTAATGTTTGCTGCACTAAAGCAGCCATTGAAATTACACTAATTTTCTATGACCCTTCACTGTTTAACATTAGAGCTGTCAGGCACGGTCAGAAATAACAGGATCTTAGCCATGAGTAGCAGAGAATACAATATACTTTTTCTCAGTCTGACACAATGCTTATCACCAATATTAAACGTCTTGGGCTCTGAGGACCCATCCACGTCTGTTTCAGTGACAGTCATTTAGCTCTTCACTCTGACACAGAAATCAGGCATATCAAACAAAATGATTAACATGCCTTTTTGGCATTATGAAACCAAATGAAAAAATTGCAGGCAGGGCTCCATTAACAAATGCTAATTTAAAAAAAAAAAGAAAAAAAGAAAAAAAGAAAAAAAAGAAAAAAAGAAAAAAAGAAAAAAAAAATTCTGAACATGTCGTTCTATCCATCTAAAATCTACAGTCCTGCAATATTTCAGGGATCTTGAAAATAAGACACACTGATCCAAAGGTTCATCTAGCCAGCAATCTACTCGTAGCAAGAGGCATCAGAAGTAGACCACGGAAGCATCTCAGATGTTGGGCTACCCCCAGAATGCCTTCATCCTTCCAACTGGGTTTTGTTAGAAAGATGTTTCTGTATCCAGTCCCTTCTGATCAATTTCTTATCCATTGACTTGTCAACAAGTCTCTCCTTAAATCTAAGCCCCTCCATATCAAAACCACTTCAAAGAAAAAAAAAAAATCTCTAGTAAGCCTCCATTTGCTAATTTCATTTGATATCTCCTAATTGTTATTCTGGGAGAGACCAGTAACAATTCTATTCACCTTCTCAGAACCTCTGTTCTAGTCCCTCTTAATTATCATTTTTCCAGAGTGAAGAGTCCTTAATTGTCTTTGTATGAAGATCTGTGATGCCTCTGATAATCTGTCAGTCTTTACAGTAACATTCCTCATTGTAACCTATCCTTTTTGAGAGGGGCATTGACAGCATGTAACAATACAGGCACAACAAGATAAAAGTCTCTTACAATAGTTTCAGAATTTAGATAAACGATCTCCTTTAAATTTGTTTTCTAGCAGGCAGACAGAAAAAAGTAATGGACCTTACACAAGGTGAGGGATGAGAGAAATAAGTTTTAGAAAATAAATAAGCTAGAAGGAAAACAGAAAGACGGCCAAGCATATTTCAAAGACAGGCCAAAGTCAGCAATGTAGTGGTGGTAAAGGAGAACAGAAGATGTTGTCAAAGAAGAAGTAGTACCATGGCAAGTCACAAGACTTTAACAGAGAATATAAGATTTCTGTCTGAAGCAGAACCAAGAATTGATCAAGAATAAAAAATGAGGAAATAAAATTGCCAGTGGGAGAGAAGTTTTATTCCAAGGTGTTGGTTCAAGATCATTTATATTAATAACTTCTGCAGCACAGAGAGAGAGCAGAGAATAGCAAGACATACATTAAAACAAAGTTTTTGTAAAAAACATGCACAGTGTGAGAGAGTTCCCTGCAAACAGCTGATAGATTTTAAAGAGACAATTCTTTCACATCACAACCTATACAAACAAATTGACTGGATCTTTTTTCCATCTTATAAATCTGTGAGAAATCATCACACGAGAAGTTTTCCAGTTGCAAACATCAACATGGAAAGGATCAACACTGTGAAGCAAACAGCAGTAAAAAACATAGGCATGATGTGCACTAAATTTAACATAACCTCCATTCCATTTTCAAAGTACCTAATGGAACACAACTTTCACCAGACCAAGCTGATCAGCCAAAACACAGCAGCTTATTTGCTACATCATTATCAACACAGTACTTACAGAAGGTGTTGTTATAATTAAACCTGAGAGTCACAGTTTTAACAGAGCAGCAGGCAGGCCGTCTGGGGCAAGACTTTAGCAGCCATAAGCAGTTTTCCTGAATGTTAGCTAGAGGCATTTAAATAACAGTTCTTGTACTCTAACTAAAAAATGCTGCAGTTTTACACCAGACAGTTTTTGATGCACATTCCTATACACTCTTAAGTGTGAATTTTTCAGAGCCAGTATCTCTCATGTATCAAGTATCTGGTAGGTCAAAACCTTTTACTTTCACCTCTCTAAAACTTTTTTTTTTCCCCTTAAAGAGCAATGTATGTACAGGAAAGAGGTTGGACTACTCCTATCAGCAGTGCAAAAAACAAATTTGAATAATAATAATAATAATAAATTTCTCAGAGTAAGTGTAGTATTTGGCTCAAAATTCCAGTAACATCCTCCCTACTCCACAAAGACTGAAAGCTGCTATTGTGTATCTTCAAAGTTTTAAATTTTTATTTCATGATCCACTGGCAAATGTGAGTATATGGTCTTCACACTATAGACCAAAGTGTGACACAAGGACTGGGATGCACTCAGAACACACCACCTTTATAGCTGCGGAATTATATTTTCAGAGGTAACACTTCAACTCATAAGCAATGCTATTTCCTTATTAAGCCAAAACCCATGAGCTTAACTTCAAAGAGATCCAGTGTGCTTTACTAATTAAAGTGTGATAAGATAAAGTTAATTATATTTCAATATAATCATACTTCAATCAGCATCATGCAATACAACTTGGATCACTGAGAAACAGAGAATTTACCTTGCAAGAATGAATTTAAAGAAATTATGAAGTAAAAATTTCAAAGGGCACGTATAAAGAATTATTCGTTCACTCATTCATGTAAAAATATAATCGAAACAATACTCAGAGAAAGGGCTGGGCATGACTGTTAAGGTAATGGACAACACTGGAGTGATAGTATACAACAAACACCATCTGCAGATCACTGTCTTATCCCATTCATGACATGCTCTGATAACAATCTGAATTTAAAGAAATCATGCCAGAAATAATACCCCATTTTATGATCAAGAACAACTCACTTGGCTAAATGGAAGGTAGTAGAATGGCTCTGACAAGTATCTATTTTGTTCTCAGATATACCCAAACAGCAGGTGAGTTCAAAATACAAGAGATTATACAGCAGTGGTCCATTAAAATAAAATATTATTTTATGTATCAGTTAATTATTTATTATTTAAAGCAAAAAACTGTGGCTTCTCTTCCAAGTGGAGAAATGGGTTTAATCTGCTACGTAGCTTGAGGACAGTGGGCAGAAAAAGCAAAATCACCAGGAAAACAGCTCTAAAATGTCCTAGTTAACCTCTCAGAAGGATGGCCTCAACCAGCCAGGTTCTTACACATTTCGTATTTGTAACATTTTGGTAGCAGCTTCCTTTGTCTAGAATTGCCAGTAATTTAAGAACATTTATTTGTAAAAGAATTAGTTTAGAATATCGGGGTCAACAGAAGTAATTAATGCATGCACTCCTTCAAAAGTTTTGAAGGACATTCAACTTCATACACGCACACCAAGCAACACATAGGGGACATCGCAGGCAAAATCAGGAAAATCAAGACAGTATTTTAAATGTAGACTGTTAGCTTGCCAATGACAAAGTTAAAACAATACAAAATCAATGGACACTGTTGCCTCAGGGAAGCTCTTATCCATTTCTCTTTGTTCAGTTCAGTGAACTACTTCACTTTCAGTGTGTCACCAAGTTGCAGATAGCTTAATAATGACAATTAGGAGATCTCACCATATTGTTATTAGTGTACACTGTCACAGTCAAAAGCTTTAAATAAAATAAAGGACTGTTAAATGTGTACAAATTCAAGTCTCTTTCTTTTTTTTTTCACTCTGACAGGCTGTACACAGCCACAAACCTTAGGCCATTGAAGCAGTAGCTTTTGTTGCCTAAGGGTAGGGTTACTAACACGGAAATTTAAAAAAGAATTCAGATAAACATGAAAGGAATAATGCATGTCATTATGAGAAGGGGTACTAATATATAATAATAATAAATAATTAATAAACAATAATAGTAAAGCCCATTAATGAAGCCCAACTAAAAATCCAGAAGTTTAGAAAAGACAATGAAACCCCAACTATTCAAGCAAAAGGCTGGAAGGTGGTCACCTGAAATATTTTGGCTTGCATGATGACAGATGTCCTCTGTGATGCTGAGGAGCACAGGCCATGCAAATGTGTTTCTACATTGTAAAGAATTAAAAATAGCCAGAAAATTAAGCTTTCAAAGTTAACAAACTCATACTGCAGAGAAATAATTAAGGCAACTCGATGTTGTGAGCAGTCACCTGATTTGACCTGCCAGTGACTGAAAGTTAAAAGAGAACTAGCACAGAACCCAAAAATACGCTTTTATCACTGAAGAATCATCAAAGACAAAATTAAAAGTATGCTTTATGAAGAATTCAAAGATATGACAGCATTCCCAATTATGGTAACTAAAGCTCTTTGGCATCATTAACCATTAACATTGGACAGGTAATGTACGAAAATTATATTTAGGGAATAAGGTTTCAGGTAAAATTAATAGCAGTAGAAGATGAATGAAGGTGCAACTGAGATGAGTAACTTCTTTCTCATATGTGAATTTATGTAATTAGGTAAGAGACAGGATCAATACCAGTTGGATTTAGCAACCTGATTCAAAGCACAGAAGTAATATCTGAAGGTTAAGATTAATTAAGATAAAGGGAAACATATTTTCTTCCATCTTGACATGGTAAGACAGAAAGGCCTGGTACATGAAATCCCAGAACCCAAACAGTACCACAATTAGTAAAGTAGGCATAACAGTTACTATTGAAAACAAAATAAGAATCAGGATGGAGCAAGGAAACTGCTCAAGATCTAGCATCACTCTTGTATCAAAGAAAATGATAAACTTCAGGAAGACCCCAAGGAGTTGGTAGAAGTCAAAAAAGCAATGCTTAAGAAGGAGATGGAAGAGAACTGAAAACCTTCAAAAGCATAATTATGAAAGGAAATCAGTGATGTCCTCGGACAGTAATGTTAAATACAAGAGTTCTGATAAAGGAAAAAACTGAAAACTTTTGTCACTAAAGAGATGAGTATAGAAACAAAGAGAGAGTATTTTGATAGTGAGATTAACACAGATAAAGAAAAAATAAAAAGCTTTTCCTGAGGTTCCCAATATTTTAATCAGAGAATCATACTACAATTTGCAGGGAAAAAGATGCCAAAAGCCAACATACTTCTAGAGTAGGCTAAAACTGCAGAATTAAATCAAATCAATACAGAGAGAATTGAAAAATACCTCAAATGAATGGAATAAGGTCGTTATAAGTATTCAATTTTGCAAGCTGAACACAAACAGTTACCATGAACTCCTTCTTTTAAAGCCTACTTAAATATAATGAATAATTTTATAAAATACGTAAAGTAAGATACAGAGGGAGTAGAATGCAAAAATGGAATCTAATCAATTCAGTGGAAACAGCAGTGTGTGCATTCAGACCATATCACTGAAATCAATTTTATCAAATCACATAATGTTCCACAATAGCCTTCGGGCATCAGTTAAAGAACCTGGAAAGCCTGTCAAATGCCTGTCAGGCACAACAGTGCCCTTTTGTCTCTGCAATACCAGCACAAAATATGAAGAATTCTTAGGCAGCAAGATCCACAAGGCTGGTGCAAAAAACTAATTTCCCAAGCTGAAATCCTGTGTCTGGATATAACATGTTGGGCCTAACACAGACACTGGCTTTTCAACCTTGGGAAAAACAGAAGGCATGATATAGAAAGAGGAATGAAGGAAGTGGCAAATTAGGATCATTAAGAATGAAAGAGGCTGTATCTCAAATAATTTAAACTTGTTTATTATGGAGAGAATATTGAGCAACTGATGCAAAACTACCATCTATATAACAGCATTCCAGAAATGTTTATTCCATGTGGGTGGGAATTTCAGACATGTTTGAAGTAGGTAGAAAAACATGGAATAACTTCAGAAATTATTTATTGATTTAACCTTTGAGGCCGTTAATAAAAAATATTTAATCCCCTGTGATCTATTGCAAGCCTTTATAATTCACAACACCTCCTTTCCTTCAGTTTTAGTGCCAGCATTGAAGTTCCAGGAATTTCAGTAGGTTGGGTTTTCTTATCAGCTGAATAGAAGACACAGTAGTTAAGATGTCACTAAACGTTTTTATAGGGTTTTACCTTACCAGAAAAAAACACCATTTGAAAATATTTATTACATTTTACAGCTCTCACTTCTAGGACACTCGTATTTTTCCTCTAGAAGATATCCCTCTTTTCTGTCTAATAGGTTTAAATGTTAGTTTTTCTCCCTTTAGAGAAAACCTCAATCTTGAAAACAGTAACAATAAAAAAATTTCTTTGGCATCTGGCTTGCCATTAACAAAAAGATACTGGAGAAGAAATGTTCTAAGGAGAAGGCAAAAACCAGTTATACACCTACAGACCACTTCAGAGAAGATGAGTTACCTACATGTAATCACATGGGGGTGTATGCTAGCACTGAACTATGATGTGTTTTATGTCAGCAGTATCCAAAGAAACATGGATAATTCTTTCAGTCAGAAGTTCACGCAGTAACAGGAGTAGCCCAGATCTCCTCAGAGTCCACTGATTAGACCTAACCAAGGACCAAAGCGAAATGGAAGAGCTAAATGATAGCTGTCTTAGGTTGCAATGCAAGGTGGGCCAGTGTTCTTTATCTCTTCCATAACTCATCCCTCATAACACCAAGGGGATGTCTTATGTTAATGGGCTATTAAGGATCACTGCATGACTGATAAAATTACATCCATCCCACTGTGAGATGCTCCATCCAGTGGGAGGAGCCAAGCATTCCTACCTGGATAAAATCTGAGAGTCAAAACACCAAGGCAGTCTGCTTCCACTGGATTCCAGAGGAAGACTGACCCATCTACATCACCTCTGGACCTTCAGAGGAAAACTACACCCTTCTACAGCATCATTGCTTCAACAGAACCACATCTGTCACTTCAGGAGGACTTGATTGGACTGCTGCCGACACCCTGACCAACAGGGTGTCAGGTTGTATTCTGATTCTGTCAGTGTTTTCTTTTCGTTTGTTTGCTTTTTTTGTACTACTAAATTTTTATTTTACCTTTCCTAATAAAGAACTGTTATTCCTATTCCCATATCTTTGCCTGAGAGCCCCTCAATTTCAAAATTATAATAATTCAGAGGGAGGGAATTTTCATTTTCCATTTCAAGGGAAGCTCCTGCCTTCCTTACAGACACATGTCTTTTCAAACCAAGACAATAGCATGTATCAATGTAAAATCTGTTAACAGGCAAGTAAATAATCTCTCCTCAGATGGACTCCCGCAGTCACTGCAAATAAATCAAGAGTATGGAAAATCTGAAGAAAGGCACGTTGTGTCTCTAAATGAACCAAGACTGAAGGAGAGCTATGGCAAATGCAGCTTTTTGCTAGGCACGGTAGCACTTAGCAAACATATAAGTGGTTTCAAATGTCCACTTCACATATAAAAAATACAAAGGGATGATGCAGAGTGCTGTTGTGTGAGGTTTAACTGAAGGAGCTATTAAAGAAGCAGCAGATGAACCCTATTCATGACTCTAACATTTCTCTCATCTATTGTGAGAGCCTGAGGTATCTGCTAACCTGTCTGAACTCTTCATCACCAGATACAAGATCTTCAGGGACTGCTCTTCAGGGTTCTTCCCTAACATATGGAAGGTAAAATGCAGGCAGGATACAAAATAAGTATCTGTAAAGGAAAGCAGGAGGCTTAAGGAGAAAAGCAAAGCACATTGACTTTCCTAAAATAACTGAATGTTAGATGTCACCTTGGAAAAGGACTTCAGAAATACTACACAGGCTACCTTGCCTATATGGTAAACAGGGACAAAAGGAGAATCAGTGATAGAGAGCTCATATCCCTTTTTTCCTTCCAACTAAAATACATGCTACCTTCACAGACAAGGACGGTAGCGAACCCCCAAAAGCTAATGAAAGGCCTAAAATCCATTGTATATGTGCAAAAGTAAATAGAAAGATGCAAGATTTTAAAATCCTGTGCTCCAGAATCACAACTAATAATTCCAGAACAAACTTGTTTTGGTGATAAAGGTAACTTTGCATTAACTGTGGCAGCCTACAAGGTGCAACAATGGCATGTCAGCACAACCCTCACCTAAGAGCATCTATCAAACTTGCAAAGGCACCATATCCCACAGCAAAAACATTTCTTTGGGCCTGCTTCAGGTTTCAGAACTTGCCAGAAAGTTGCACAAGGAGAACATGCACTCTTGCACCTTGTGGTTGTGCCTCAACAAGCCTTCAAGTCTGGCTTTCTGTGGAGGCAATGTAGGTGCTACTGGAGTAATTGAGAACTTGCACTGTGCGTGAATTCCTTGACAAAACAACACACTGAATTTAGGAAGTAAATACTTGGACAATGCCATTGCAAGTTTCTGGCTCAGAGCTAAATTATCAGCATGATAAGGCATTTAGGTGCAATGTGGTTTTTCCCCTCATAAAGTAAAGGAATTTTATTTATTTATGAAGGAAGTCCATCAGAAAATTTAAAAAAAACCACATTCAGGCAAATAGGAAAAGTCACATTTATACCAGGTAATTAAATACACTCTTGTTTCAAGGGCAAAAAAACCCCAGCAGATCAGAGGAAAAACCTCAGCACAGAAGTTTAAAATGAAAGGATAAACTAATACTAAGAGTTCATCAAGAGTATTAGAAAAGGATTTAAACTGAAGTGAAACAAGCTTTTGTGACAGAGTTAAAAAGTGAAAGAAGTATGCTCAAAGTTAGCTTCTGGATGCTCCAGAAGTCTAATGGAAGGAATAATTAATTTCTGATGAAACTCTATGCATGGGATGGGAACATATCCCATAGAGATGCTACCTTACAAAAAGAGAATTAAAAATCCCCAGTCACTGTCATTGTATAAACATAATCACTGTTTGAATGCACATTTAGTTCAATCAACAAAACAATTTTTTGTTCTTAAGAATTATTTGAACATTTGCCTTAAGAAAAAAATATGTTTATTTGCATTATTAATGAAAACACAGAAATATTATCTCATCACTTAATGTCATAATTACTGTACTTCACTTAAATGCTGTCAAGCAAAAGCTGTATTTAGTGAAAACATACGTTAAGAGACAGACTTCAGCTTCGGCTATTCTTGTAATGATGAAAACTCTCAAAATACCTCAAGAATTTGCATTCTTTAGAAAACATAACTAAATTATCTAAGGTAGAAAAGCATGCTATGACTTACTGCCATTAACTCCATATGTATTTAAGACATAAACAAAGCAGGAATGTAAATCTTAACAAAATTATATCTGACCTTTAATATAAAACTTTAGCATTTTTGAAGACAAAAACCAGACAACTAGGACATTATTTTTGTACATCATTTTGGAATACTCTGGTAAAACACTAACTGTTCCGTTCACTAAGTTACGATAAATGTCAATAAGTACTCCTTTTTCCCACAGAGGTGTATAGGGTTTGTGTGGCAAGGTTGTGGTAGTGAGGGGGACTGCAGGGGTGGAGTATGCTAGATGGAAAAAATACTTCCCTGGTCACAGCTGGGAGTCCATCTGGCTGCCTTAGTCATTTCTAGGATTGAGAATGTGAGTCAGGTACTCCCCAAACCTTACCTCAGCAGTATGGGAGCGGACATCTCACTGCAGTGGAAAAATCACGCCAGTCTATTGTTCAAACCTGAACCCTACAGTCTGTCTGTGGAGGACTGTACCCCTGAACAGGACACTGACAGAGTGGGGCACCCAGCCCTCCCTTGGAGGGATACAAAGGTTTGAAAGAGTTTATGCTAATTTCTGTTCTGTGATTGGTTGATTATGGTCCTGCAGTTCTCCCTTTCTATTGGTTCAGTTTCGATCCCCTAATTTGTTTATTATCCTCCCCCTGATTGGCCAAAAGTTTTGATCCTCAACCCCATTTGTTAAAAAGTTTCCCAACTGTACCAAATTGGTTGTCATGTAAAACCCCGCCCCCTCCCTGGGAGCATAAAATCCCTGCAGTTGGCCCCAGTCGGGGTCTTCGAGTCTTAAAGCCCTCGAATAAAGAAGATCTTTGGAGAGTGTCCCTGGCTCCTGTCTTTCTTCGGTGCTGCCTGAGACCTGCCTCAAGGAGCTGCTTTAGCAGCAAAGCCTGGAAAGAGCTGCCAGGCTTTAACCTCACAAAAGAGCAATCACTCTCCGAGGTGCCTGTGCCACCTGGGCTGAGGCTGCCCTGTTAAGGGCGGCTCGCCGGGGAAGGTCGCGGCCTTTGAAGACCCAGCGAGGGACCAGTGCGGGTCGTGACATCTGTCTGCCTTCCTCCCTCACTCTGCAGAGTCTGGGACAGTAGATTTTCCTTCACCAAGCACAGTGGCTAAAAAATAACCATAGGACATGGACACACACGTGCACACACACAGGAATTCAGCATTAGCTCTATGATCAACCACACAACCCATTTTTCAGATGCGTGTACACTTCTGTAGTAAGTTGGAGGCCTACGTTGAAGTTTGTCTCAACAAAAATCCTTCAAGGGAGATAATTAGCTCAGAGGAATCAGTACTTTTCTGTAATACAAAGCTTTTTGTAGAAGACTGATTCAAATCTCTGGGGGTTTGTAATGTCCAAAAGGTATTACCCCGGAGCTGACTGCAAGTCTGTACAGAACTGTGTTCTGATCTCAGAGTTCCCTCTCCTGCTGAGGGCCATGGCTCCTCCAGAGGCCAACCAGGGGGGCACCTGACACAGCAAACCATAAGACAATTCCTTCCTATAGCCTCTGGGTTTTGCCAATAAATATTTCTCCAGATCCAAGATAAAGTGGCTTACAGTAGCCACTCTAGCTTTCTCTTCTCCTATGGGAAAAGTGCTTGGACATACTAACATTTTCCAGCTTGAATTAGCATCTGAATTACAATTACAATCCAGTAGGTGGATTGAGAAGAATTTATACCCAGCGTTGTGCCTTTACGTATAACCATATTTTCAATATTGTCCTCCTGTTATGAATCGATTTAACAGCTGTACTTTGTCAATTACTCCTACTAAACAAAATGACAGTTCTGCTTAATGTTGAGAAGCAAAATAGAAAGACAAAAATAATTATAAGTGCATGAGATAAGTGGTTCAGCTGTGGAAAATAAACTTTCACCTGTTATAGTCACTACTCTTATGTATAAACTTTTAAAGATTTCAGGTCTGTGACTATTTTGCCATGTAATATGAAGTTTACAACTATAAATTTCATTCTTATTAAAAAGAGGTGAATCATCAAGTCCTGAATACAATATACAGAGCAACATAAGGTGAACATGAACACAAAATTGAGCTTAGCCAAAGTAATCTGTACAACTGTCCCCAAATGGATATACAGACAAAACCTCTGGGTAGCAGGATTGTCATGCCTCTTGAATGTAACTGTTTTAATTGGATAGCTACACTTTTAAAGAGGTTTAAAAGGCTCTGCATATTTCCATTTCCTAGTTTTCTTCATTTAAGCAGTCTGTATTTAAACAGTGACTATTAAAGATACTGATCAGCTATAGAAATGTTGTCTCTTCTATTTCTTAATTCTTTTCAACTTCTTTTCCCACAAAGTTCAACAAATGTGGATTCAATCAGCACTTATCAGCTGGCCAGCAACCACCCTCATGAAAAACTCCTTTGTGCCACATTGTCTTACGTGATCAGAATAGCATGGCTTCCAAAATGACTTTATTACCTACTATTATGGCAAAAATCTGAAAAAATTACACACTGAAATGAACAAATACTTTTGTTAAATGTATAGAATATGAAAATTTAATATCGTCATCAGAATTTTCTGATGCACATCTGAGTACTATAAGGTGTATGTGCATCTCGTATTTATAGTTTTACTAATTTGCTATCACAAATACTTATACATCTTAATATATGTTTAGATAGGCTTAAAAGTTCAGGGGCAAATTAAAACTGAGGATTACATGACAAGTCAATCTGCTATTAAGCAAATTGGTATGAATTGAAGTTATTGTTTTAAAAACTAATTAGACTCCCCTACCCAGGTTCTAAGTTCTATGTTTCAAGAGAGTGAAACAATAAAAATAAGTATTCAGAAAAAAAAAAAGTGACTTTAGTTATTTTGCTTTAAACCACTAGAGAAATATATTATCCCAGTAAGTACAAACAAGAATTTAAACTCATAAATATTAAATGCTCTAAGACTTATTTCTACTATTGCATTCCTTCCTTATATCCTTACTACAGATTTTATATCATTACTTCCAAAGAACACATTCACATGCCTTCAGGGGAAAAGAAAAAGGAAAAAAAAGACACCACCTTGCTACACTTAAGAAACTGAACTGGATGTACTTTACTAATTTCTATTCTATCATCTAACAATATTCCCGCATCAGGATTTTACAGAAGAAAACTGCAGACGAGGCTGCCCAGAAAAAGAAGGGCCTAGTCATAACTGCATACAGTGAGTATCACTCTAAGCAACTTCACTATTTATATTTAGTAAAAAGAGTAAGCCAATTATAATAAATCAGATCAAATTGCTTTTACATTTAATAAGGGCACATATCTTCTCTTTCCAGCAACCATTCAAAAAAAGATTCCTCCAAATTTTGGCCAAAGCAGAGCATCACAGTGTTGCGGCCTCAAAGGATTTGAACTGCAAATGCCCCATGTGCCCACTAAGTCTGCACTCAGCAAGCCGTGCTCATCCTGGGTACTTTATTTCCCAGACTTCATCCTCCAATTCCTACTATGGGAGCTGAATAGTAACCTGAGAACTAGGAGAAAAAAATTCTCAAATTAACCCTCTCATAATCATTCTCTTATCTCCAGAAAACACATGCACGTATTATTTAGAAGAAAATTCTGCAAAATGGGAGTACCCATAAGCAGGCACATCCTGCTTAAACCAGTATGTAGACCCTAATTGCACCAAAATCCAAAGAAACTTCATATAAAAAATTACAGAGCGTAGAATTGTTGAAATCATTGTTTCCTATAAAGTATCTTCCACCAAAATAAACAGGTAGAAGTTACACTTAATGTCGACTAATCTTCAAAGTCACCTGTAAATTTGGAATTATTTTATTTTAACATCACTTCACATGATTCACTTGGGACTTCTGTATTTGTATTTGTGCACCCTCACACATGAACTGTCAAGATGCACAAACAACAGGATAACTGAGAGCCAACATGACAGAAGACTCCAATATTCTTGATGCATTTGGCATGAAAGACTATGGCTAGCAAATGGTGACTAGTAATTTATAAAGTGTCAAAAGATCTAATCCTGTGAACCATGGCAGTAAAGGGGTCTCTCCATGAACTACTGAAACCTGAATTACAATCTGTAGAACCAGTGAAGACAAAGACTAAGAAGGTGCAGATATTGTGTTCCGTTACCTCTCTAGGAAAAGTATATCTCCTTGCTAAAAAGTAAGGCTCTGTAGTTGCGTTAGCTGAGAAAAGAGCAAAGCGCTGTACGGGCCAAAATGGAAAGACTGATCTCCTATAACAACGTTTAGCTTGGCTGAAGTCATGTTACAGTAAAAAAAAAAAAAAAGCTAACCTGAAATAACTAATGCTTGTTTCTCCCCAGTCCGTTCTAAAGAAAAACAAACTTTTGAAATGTAGATTGATAAATGCTGATATTCATAATAGCCTAATGAAATTAATGGGATCTGCAAGTGTTCAGCACCTTTAAACCTCTCACCTACTTACACCTTTTTCCAAGACCTTGTGAATCAAATGCAGGGCAGGAAGGGTTATAAACTTAGTGACGACCAAATTCAAATTTCAAGACAACTAATCCTGTGATAAAAAGGAGCTTGTCCATCAAAAAGCTACACCATGAGGCACGAGGGTCAACTCTAGAAAAAAACTTGAATGTACCTTTGTGCTGTGTGATGAAAAACACCCATGTTCTAGTTTTTGGTGCTAATTCAATACCTTTTAAAGGCACTCAATTAATTTATAACATAAGAAAAATAAGAGACACATTTGGTAAAGTGATTATTTGAGACTCCAAAAGCAGACAAAAGACAGAGTAGAGAGAAAAGTCTAGAGACTGAGGTATAAAATTACAGATAAGTACCAAATACACTCAGCAATTTCTTAGAGAAAACGTCATAAGGGTTTTAAACAGATGACATTTGCATTTACAGTAGTCAGACTGACAGATGTGCTAAAACCCATTAAAAAAAGCCCAAATCTGAAAGACTTGTCAAGTAATGTTAGGGACATGATTTGCATTGCACGTCTGCAAAATGAACTTAACAACATCTCTCTCTGAGAAACAGAGGTGCACTTTGAGAAAGAAAATGAAACACATTCACATTGTAAAAAAGTGAGGGAGTTGATATAGTCTATTTCATAATTACCTGCATTTTGAAAGTGAGTAGAAAAAGGTATATAAAAATAGTAAATGGCTATTTAAAAATGACTCCTTTCATTGCCTTCCAATTCTACTTTCAGTAAATGTCATGATAATGTGACGAAGACAATAATACTGCCACAAGACTTTGGGATAGCTTTAAAACTGCAGGTTGTCTGAAACAGCTACAAATTTGATGATGACTCATTTAGCTTTTTATCTTCCAATGAGAACTTAGCAATATTCAGGAGCTTACTATATGGACATCTTTCAGAACAAAATTATTTAAAGTTACAAGTTATTTATAGTGTTTTGAATTTCCTTGATCACCCAAATAATAGTATTTAGAAACAAACTTTTGGGAAGATGTTTCTTCCCTGTTATTTCAGTCAAAAATGGCTGCATAAAATAGAGACAATTTTTAAGCCAAAGACTTGTAAATGACAAGACACTCACACAACAAATACAGAAGGAGACCATGATAGCCAGCTGATTGCTCACACAAGTTCTCACAGCATGTGTTATGATGCCAAGAATAAAAACAAAGTCACAATGGAAGACTGGAACCTGGGAAAAAATTATAGCTTGTGAAAATGCCCAGAAAGGCAAGAGCAGCCCTACTGAAACATACTGGACAAAATTATATTAAGAAAGTGGACTCTGAAATGTTCCATTTAGACACTCAACTATTGCTGTAAAAACCACTGTGACTAGCAGAAGACAACACCAGGGTCCACTTTGCTCCCAGCGACAAAGTCAAGGCAGATCAAAAGAAACACAAGACAAGACAGGCCACCCCAAACACTTAAAAACAGAATTAAAAGTGGCCTAGGGAGCTGCTGAAGCTACCATTTGTCAGCTTAACTCCTGGTAAAGCAACAGGGAAGTAGGGAGCCTCACTGAAGCCAGCTGTCCCAAAAGGACTGTGTGTAAACCTCCTCTCAATTTGTACAATATCTCTAGTTTCCTGGGACATCAGGCAGTTGTCTGTAACTGCTGGGCAATTAGGTCTTCAGTTTGCACTTGAGTGAATAATTTCCTTCTAAGTTTGTGATTTATTTTCCACATTTACTACTTTAGGTCCTTTACTGCCTTTTTCCAACTGTATTTAATTATGTATCTACATATGCTGAAAAATCAAGGCTTGATTACAACTAAAAGTAATGGAGGCTCAGAGAGGCTTTTGAGTTGGTCTGACTTTAATGGGAGAACCAGTAAAACGAAACCCCAGAACTTTCTGCCTGAGAGTGCTGTGGCTGCTCTGCTGGCAGACCAAGTTTGCTGGCTTTCTGATGATATTGGAAAGCTCTGAAGTTTCCAGTCTGAATTATGAGACAGTCTCAAATGAACAGCAGCAGCCACCCACAATTAATGTTATTGTCCTATCTCAGAACACAAACAAAAACAAACAGCTTTTCCTCAGCATTATGCTGTTCTCCAAAACAGAAAGTACAGTCTTTCAGTCTAGATCTAAATTTCCCTACTTTTCTATTTGTCTAGATTTTGGGTTTAGAAGTCTCTTATCAAGCAGCAGTAATAGGAGACATAAATGTAAACTTTGATGAACATCAGAAGCACTTCACAAACCAAAAAGGTGAGAGAATACAGTCTGGGCAACAAAAGCAAATGACATTTGGAAAACACATTACCAGTCTAAGGATTTTCTAATGGGTATATATTCACATTGCTGATTATTCAAGCAATTACAGAATATGACATTCAGATCTCAGGTTTCTTTAACTAAAATATATTCCAATTGTTCGCTTTTATCATCAAAAGTAAATTTCAGGGGATTAAGTTTCAGAACTTCAAGATAATTAAAGCTGTCTTGCTCTTTTTGCAACTACAAACATCACCTTTCAGAAATATAATCTAGGCTGAATCTTGAAATTTGAGACCACTTGAAAAACAACTCACATTTTGATATAATGACACCAAAAAGAAGACTTTCTGGTATAAGATTAAATTGGTCCCTGGATTAAATTTACTTAGAAGCAATTTCCAGAAGTCCTGTATTTAGTTGCAAACACATTGAAACTAACATCTCATGCAGGAATCATTCTTGTGAATGGTGCCTGGAGACTACTGTAATAGACCCCAGAAACCACAGACCAGGGGCGAGTCTAGAACAGTTTACAAATAAATTCTCAGGAACTATATCTGTATCTCTATATCTACAGATTAGATCTCCAGATATATGTAGATTGACGTATCAACTGCTCAACAGTATTTTCCTGAATAGTCAAACTTAGTGACATTTTAGTGCAAAAAAGTGCAAAATATGATAAAAGGAATTTCTAAAAAAAAGTATAAAAGAAGACTTCTGTATTTAAGTTTTTCACAGTCTAATGGATTTGCCTTTCTTGCTTTATATTCTATGCATTTTACTAGTGATCTTCATAATAAGCCAAAAATGTCACCTGGTTGGGGAGAGTGGCTCTGAAATATAAAGAGTTGCATATCAAAAGCCAGCACTAGAACATCAATACTAATTTTTAAAGTTAATTTCTATTGCTCATGCCTGCAGAGAGTCCTCGAAAAGAGGAAAAATGTGACATTTCTAAATTCACAGACGGAGTGTCAAGAATGCTCCATTCTTTTAAAAAAGTGAGTTTCAATATAGAGAGTACTCTGTCTGGAGTAGTCTTTGAGAACTCTAACTTCTCTATAAAGTATGCTGTGCTCAGCAGGATATACATAAATCCTCACTTTGAAAAAAATACCTCTGCAGTCACTCATGGCTCTCCAGAGGAAAGAAAAGCATATTTTTCTTCTTGGAGAAAGAAGCCCCAGAGTGTTTTGTTGGCCTGATTGAGAAAAAGATTCAGAAATCACTTGGTATATCTTTGGGGTTACAAAACAAAAATTATGGCATGGCTGTTTCTTTTCCTTTTCCTTTTTACTTTCTGGACTTAATTTTATGTGCTTAGATGTTTGACTGCAAGTTATTAAACACTTAACTGATAACCATTAGCATTCCTTGATGCATGGCTTCACTTCTTCAGCAGGTCAGCCTATATAATTATTTCTTTAATAAAACGTTTGGTGAAGTTATTATCAGAGCATATGTCACATTGTAGAGACAAACATGGCATTTGGAATCTACTGACAAGTCCTTGTACATGTGCAGGAAGCTTCTAGAAGACTTTATGACCAAAGCAATAGAGAAAGGAGATAGAGGGGATTCCACTTTTTGTTTATTTTACCTTTTTGATAAATGGGAGATAGAAATAATCCCTTTTGGCTATTAAAGTAGTTTAAACACGTATTTAATTTTAGCTATCCTGGCTCTAGGCTCTGGAGTTGTCGGCAGCCATGTTAAGTTCTGGCAAATTTTGTGCTGAGATCTTTCTGGGAACATCTACATGGGAATGTAATAGCTGGCTGCTGTCACAAGAGGAAAGTCTACAAATGAAGACTCTATGCTCTTGAGTGCAAAGGAAAAAAACTTGTGTTTAACAGATGAGCACATATTCAAATATCCAAAACATTTTCTCTGCTTTGCATAGCTTCTTTATCCTGCTGCCGTGTGGTACAAAGATTTTTCCATTTTAATATCTGGAGACTATTTTCTAACAGGAACTACTAGATAATTTGGTATTTTCTTAATATGCAGGATAAATAAAGTTTATTATTCTTTAAAATCAAGACATCAAACCAGTTTTCTTCCTTGTTAAGTTCACTACAAAAAAGCCCTGGAAAAAACTGTATGACATACATTACTGTATGCTCAGTGACCAGCTGTTTTAAATTTGGGTATTAAGTAATTCACTTTTTTCTGTGTGCAAGAGCTGAATGATTTAATAAATCCTCATATGCCCCAACATGTGCCAGCTATACTGGGTTATCGAAAATCCAGCTGCTGTTATGATAAGAGCTGCCAATGCCAAACTACTGAAGAGAATAATGAATCAACTTCAAGTCAACTAAGACATAAACTGACACAGTTCCACTTAAGATACGTGGGAATACAATACATCTGTTAATTAAAAACTAACACTGATCCACAGTCACATGAAATTTAGTGCCAAGAATTCATGGGCATTGTTTGTGGTGGAAAATTAATGCAAATCAACCTGTAGGAAGACAAGTAGCTCCATTTCCATCAGTTGTCCTAGATGCATAGGAATGTCCTATAAATGACACATTCAGTTTGCAAAACAGATTCTATTGTGTCACAGTTGGCTTTCTTTCTTACATATTATAATTCCCATGCAGCTATTAGATGAGATGTTTTACATAGCTAAACTTCTGAATTTTTCAATTATCATAAAAAATTGATTATTAAAATTTGATTGGTTTGATGTACCAGTATTTTATACATTATAAGAATCAAAGGTACAATGCCAGTGCCCTTAAAGTCATTGAACAAGTACACAAGCAAAGGAAGCAGAAAGAGGTAGCCAAACAAGGTGTCAAAAATGACTCTGCAGACACATATTTTTTGGACACTCAGTGCAGAAATGTCTACCAAAATATGTCACTATTAACTTTCTAAAAGCCAAGAAAATACTTCCTTGGATATGAAATTAATACTTGTAGTTACAAAAGCTTTGCAGGTAGATGTAACTTTCATCTTGGTGTCAGCATAAGTAAATACATTAATGATACATTCTTTAATTTCTCACAATTAGCTCTGTTGTTAAGGGAAATAATTTTGAAATTAATCTAGAACTCATCAGTCCCCAAAGCAAGATTAGACTATTATTATATTGATGTAAATTTACATAAGATAAAGGATATAAAATACTTATTAGAACAAACACAAACACAACCCATATACATTTGCTGGAGCTGGATCATCTCTAGTACAAAAACGGTGCAATGCTCAAAAGCCACATTAAAGACAATTTCAGTAACTCCAGCTTCAAGCAATCTATATATAGTAGTTTATATACAAAAAATAATTTAAGAAAGCATTATTTGAAAAAGATTAGGAATATATTGACAAATTAAAAGCATGTCATGCAGAGATTTAAGATGCTTATAAAAGCTCGAGCATAGGGGCCAACCACATCAAGGGGCTCACAGAAAACTCAAAGACTTTGAAAGCTTATAGAACTTCATTTTTTTCATACCTTAATTATGAAGTTGCAAATAATTGTGTTTTCAGCCACATGTTCTTGACATTGCAACAAACCCAACACTGTCATTTTCCCAATTATTAGTAGACTTACTTTTCTTTAAGGAAATCCACTACTTGTTTGAAGTCTGCCACACAGTATTCTCTTTTCATGTCCATGAGCACACTGTCAGAAGCCGACTGGACTGGTATGTGCAGAAAAGCATATACTCTTGGATGATTGAGAATCTTGGCCATTTCCTAAGAGTTATTAAAAGAAAAAGAAGCTTTAAAGCATTATAAAAGTAATACAGAAAACTCATTTAAATTAATATATGGGGTAAGTATCAGTGGTAATACTTCTAAAACTCAAACAATACTGAATTGCCACAGTTTGAAACAGTAGGGAGAGGTGAAAATACCTGAAAGCAATTTTGCTTTAAGAGAAAATAAGAAGAAAGCTATGAAATCGAATTTCCTTTGAGACGGGGATTACATTCCCTATGTTGTATTGATTATGCAATTGAAAGAAAATTTTAGAGGCAAAGAATTGTGAAAATTGGCGATTTCAGACAGCGGCTGTTTTCAGAAGATGGCAAGGGCTAGTTGCCTTCTTGTTGGAGTGAAGTAACTTCTCAGATATCAAAATGAGAATGCTTATAATTGCAGCCTCCCTAAAGCTGGCCACTTAAGATACACCTCATCACTTGCAAACCTGCTCCAGTACTGGTCTGAAATGTTTCCTGTGTTACTTCAGAGAAAAGGCCAGAAATTAAAAGTGCTTGGTATTAAAATGGATTAAATCAGGGGGCAGCTTAAAACTGGAATGACGACTCTTTCTCCTGACAGACACAGGATGTTATACATTTTGTACAAATGCAAAAGGTCAAGGAAAAAACCCAAACAAGTAGAGATAATAGCAAAATGAAAAACTAAACCTCCTAATGAAAGACAAATCGAACCCCCAACAGGGGCTTGGCAAGGTGACAGAATGTGAGACAAAGAATAGAATATGGTGGTCCGATTTCTCTCATTTTTATTATTTAACCAATTAAGGACATATAGTCAAGCAACAAAGTTTAAGCACTTTTAAAAGTTGAAACCAGCCAGCATGTAGACTGCGTGTAATATGGTACCATACTGCTTGTTAATCATTGTCCTGCAATAAATAAATAAATGAACTTGGATAAAGAACCATATTCCATGAACAACCTGGTCTTCACATATGGTTTTCCCTTTCTCCCTGTGCTGTGGGCATACATGAAATGGCCTGGGCACTGCTCTTCTGCCAGTGCATTCTGCATGCTCCAGTCACAGGCTCACTCAGGCCATTTCCCCTGTTTTCTCTGATGGCACAGATACTCTGTCTGACAACACATATTGCTGCCAGATTTCGTTTTTAAGATGCAACTATTTACAGATTCTTTCCAGACCATTAATCAGCAATATTTGTCACGCATCTAGATTTTCTCTCTGTATTTCTACAAGAATGGCCTAGATTGTTCGAAGAGAAGGAAGACATCCTCATGCCTTTTCACTTGCAGGAACTCAGCTTTTAAAAGCATTGATTTTTAGAAGAAGAAATGTTCTCCTAATACTCACTTTCCATCTGAAAAACATATGTGTACAAAACCTGAACGCTATCAAATCACTTCTGGAAGCAGTTTTGAAAGTTTCTGTCTAAGATCCTGTTACAGAAATGTCTATGAGAAGTGGTCACATTACTCAAGGCAACAGATACTCAATCTCTGGTATGTAAACTCAATTTGATACACAGAATTGCACACAATTTGATACACAGAAAGGCTGTGTGCAGTGAACCTGGCTGTCAGTGGAAGCTGGAGGTAGCTGGTTTCATGAAAAAAGACTGAAGCAAAGGCCATCATGCATCCACACAAATTTTGTGTCCAATTCAAATGGAACTATACTCATTGGTGCCTTTAATAATTGCAGATGTTCAGCTAAAAAATAGTTTCAGCTAAAAAATAGTTTCAAAAACAAAACTGTACAGAACAAGTACCTAAAATTGGGAAACATTTTTTTTAAGCTTTAGAAAATCTTGTAAATGTAATTTATATGATGCATCCTCATAGTCATCTGTGAGTTTTCTGTTTATCAGTAATCAAATATGTTTCTAAAATATGGGAAATACGAGCTGAAACTTAAGCTATGGATCACAAGCTTATCTATTGGTTCCAAGTACTTAATTCAATCTTCAAAAACAGATTTATGATATAAGGAACCAATGAAAGTCATTTTCATAACATGTTTCTAAATCTGCCAAGTTCTTAAAAATAACCTGCCCTACAACACAGAAAAAAAATTTCTTCCCCACTCCTAAAATTTTGCATTTTCTGAATAACAGACTTCAATATGAGATCGGTTTGGGAATCTTTTTGAAAGTAATAAATCATTTATTAGAATTTCTAGATACAAAAGTTTTATTTTATTCCAGCTTTTGTAAGGCTGAGAATCATCTGATAGAATAAAAAACCAAACAGATTCACTGTGTCTGTTTGCTTGTGATAGAAATATTAGATTTTAAAAAACTCTACCTTGTTTTACCACAAAGTTTTCATTTTTAAAGTCACGAATGTGGAAATTCTCAAGTTATATGAAAATGTTGGTTTTATTTCTCATATTCACCTTAAAAAATGAAAATTTTGTGGTGAAGTATGATGAATGAAAACCAAATTCTAGAATCTCAAAAGTGTTTTCCTATGCCATGGATTCAAAAAAACCAAAGCACCCAAAGGCACTAGCAGCTGATCTCACAGTAACATGCAGAATCCTGCTGGTCTCACAGTTGATCTCTTTCAGGGGGATGTGACCAAGAGGGAGCTTTTGACTGCACTTCCTGTAAGAGGAACTCAACCACTGGTGTCCAGCAGCCAGTGTTAAACAAGACTAATCAGAACTGCTTTTTCCAGTTATCCCCCCTGTAAAAGAAAGAAAACATGTGTTTTCTGCAATCACTGTTGTCGATAACTTTCAAGTTAAGAACACAACTGTTGTCATTTAAAGTAATTACCCTTGGTTCTGTACTATTGGGACACAAAATGCCTGGCATTAATTAACTGAACTTTTCAACTATCACTACAGGTCCCCACATACAGTGAAAGCTACAGCTGTAAGCTCAAACACATTATTAACTATTCCACTGCATCATTTTGGTTCAGAAAAATACTCCATATCAAACAAACTGGCATTATTTAGAAAGTAAATCACCCGCCTTGGGTATCAGAAATTCACATACAATACACACACAGTCTATCTGGGAACACTAACACAGCCTAGCTGCAGTGGTCATGGGCTTCAGGGATGTTCTGGAAAGTAAAAGCTCCTCCCAGAGATAGGGAGGTTGCAAACAGCTCTTCATACTGTGAACTCCTTTCTTTGCTTGCTTTCTGTATCTAAAGCTACACAAAATGCGCTGTATGTGCTTTGAATCAAAGGTCCTAGTGATAAACTGATTTCCCAGCAGGTACTTGAGGATTTTAACGATTAACTTTGTGAATTTAGCAGAACACAAATTATTAACAGAAACCAAACACAAGACAGAAATACCTGATGACCCACTGTTTCATTTTTATTCACTTTTAAGTACTGCTGGTGGTCTTAAATTTACCTTTTATAACCAGAAACTCTGAGTGAGCTGTTCAGAAGGAAACAGAATAATGAATAAAACAAAAGTTTTGCATGATTGCACCAGAAAGCTGGATAAATCTTCCAAACTTTGCACTGTTCAGATAGAAATATCACATTCTAACCTGTGGCTTTAAGGTAAGACTGTTTCAGTCTTATCTTTTATCCTCCCTACCACTAAAATAACACTGAAGCTCTTCACCACATAGGTTTGATGAAATTACAACTACTCTGCACTGAAGAGTCATACTTAGTCAATGCTGACAGATTTTCCCATACTAAAGACTGAACATAGAATACCAGATTTCATCACTGAATAAAACTATTAGCAATATCCCAAAGAGTATTTGAAGGACATCATGGGCTAATGCATATTTGTACTTCATAGTGTCTTAATATTCTAAGCTTAACATCTCTTTCCTGTTGGTTTTTTATAAATACATATATTTATTTTTTCTAAAGTGTTTTGCATTACTAGGTATAATTACATATTTCAGTTAGAAAAAACATCTAGAATTCTATTTCCATCTGGAAACAATAAATGAACGACGTATTGGAACTGTATCACTGTGAAAGAAACTTTCTGGTTTTCATCACAACTGAAACGGCTGATTGCCTTTTCTCACTATTCCCTGGAATCTGATAATGTGTCTATGAATGAAGGGATGCACTACGCAAAAATGAAATTTCGTGTAGGAACTAAAAGGTCAAAAAGTAGCACAATTTGTTTTAACCTGACTCTACAAAAATAGGCGTCATCTACATTTAGAAAATAACGATGTACGTGAAACATCCTGATCACATATGAAATATTTTTTTCCAGTCCTTAGCAGCTGGAGTACATTAGAACACAAGGAACATTACCAGAAAGATTTCTATCTAGTCAGTGTATTTTATCCTAGCAATTACAATACACAAATTTAGCCACCTAACCAGAAAATCATACCTCCTGTTTGCAATGACACCATGTGCAACCACAGAAAATTGCAGAGAAACTAAACATCAATATCTGTGCATCCTTATGTCAGTACCAGGAAGCTGTTCAGACAGCAATTTTTTCCCCTTACCTAAAGGAGGCAAAAATCCAAGTTATTTGAATTCTGTCTCATGTTTGAGTCACGATAACGTGAATAGCTTGCTTGCAAGCAAAAAGATTTTGTCCTCTGCCAGCAGTGAAGCCCAAAGAAACCCTTTTCCTTATGGAAACATGACAAAATGGCACTCCCTCAAAACTTCATCCCTTTGTGGCAGATACTAGTTTGGGATATGTCACGAGGGGTGTCTGCTGACTGTTGTCTTTCAGAAGCCAAGTGGTGCCACCACCAGCACAGTCTGGATGAAAATCAAGTAGCTGTGGCCCATTTTATAAATTCCTCTGCAGCAGTGCTGCTCAGGAACAGATGTGATCTTGTGACGCAGGCACAGGAATGATGACACAGTTTTGATCCAGTCTGGAAGGCCCGTAGCAGTTTTGTTAAAATTAATGAACAGGGAACTCTCCCCTCACTTCCCACTCCCTGTGAGTAATGGGGCTGAAAAACCTAGGAACATGTGGGATGTCCCTGAGGACACTTGGTTGGAAGGCAATGCCTCTCCCTCACCTGTGTATGAACTGGGGAAGATGTACTGAAGCCACACAATGGGCAAGCTTAGTGGCAACCACTACCCCATGTAATATGGCATGACATGCTCAGGTCTTCATCCTGTCATTAGGATAAAGGCAGGTCACAGTGGAGCAGTTAGAAGCCCGTGCAATTCTAGCCAATGTAATTTGAACCTTAAAATCAAATCTTTGGGTTGCCAGATGGAGGGCAAAAGTCTGTTTTGTCATATGGGAAAAATGCCTTCTACATTACCAAACAGAAAACTGGTATTAGCTCAGGCCACCCTTCAAAGTGGATATAAACCAGACGGCGAGCTGTGATTTGCTGATAGGAAAACTAGCCATGAGAGCCATATGCTCTGCCCTAGCTGTTCCCAGCTGTTCCCCTAGGTGTGGGATCTCCCTACTGCTTCCAGCCTCAGAAAACAGACAAACCACAGCTAGCTAAGCAACTTTTTCCTCTCACACAGCTTAATATGTATTAAGCCTAATCTCTTAAAAAACTAAACTATGCCATACTGAAACAACCTAACATGCCCTCAAGAGCTTGCCACATCTTCCTTTATTAAACAAGAGCATAAGCTAACTCGAGTTCCTGCACAAGAAGTGATATTCAGATAGTATTCAATATAGTAACTGTATTCCATAGTCCAAAACTTCAGGTGAAGTTTGTCACATCTTTTCCCAGGAGTCAGTAAACAAAGGAAACACACAGCACCAAATACACTAGGTACCTGATTTGTAAACACAAAAATATCAGGAATTCTATTCTGTTAACAGGTGGATATGGTTCTAAGATTATACATGGTATACCCAAGAATAAAAAGAAACTTCTTACACAGTAGCATTTATTCACATTCTCTGACAAAACTAGTAACTCCCAGTACAAATATCTTAAACCTTGGTTCCTGAAATTCTTCACAATAAGCAAGCTGGCATCCCTATCACAATTTGCTTCCAATATTAAAGCAGGACTGATTTCACATGGGGTAAAATGTTAAGCATCAGCATTTCCATTAGGTGGATTGCTTATTACTCACTCTGCCTGTGATGAGCCATGAGCCCAAGTACATCTGAGTCTCCACATCACCAGAACACAGCTGATTCAGTGACACCTTCAGGATTAATACCACACTGATTTCTCTGCACCATGCAGGAAAATCAGTGCTTTCAAAGGTGAGAACTGTATTGTTGCTGCTGCAGCCACTGTTACAATCCTAAAGAGCCTTTGTGGAGCTTCAGAGTGCTGTTTGTCCAGTTCCAAAAATTGATTCACTTGAAGGTACAGTATACATTTCATTAATGGTTAGAAAAATGGTTTAATGATTTAAAACCAGCCAACCAAAGAGCTAATACTAATTCCTTGTGAAATTATTAATTCTGACATGCAAGAAAATACACCTTTTTTTTTTTCTCTCTCTCTATGGTCCTCTCTTATTTCTCATCATTAAGCACTCCTCAAATGAAACAATTTTTTCTAGAAGTAAATGAATATACCTTTTTTCAATATGTATTAAAAATACATATTGGGAAGGCCACTAAAAAGGTGATTTATTGCAACAGCACACTGCTACTTTAAATAACTCTCTGTCTCAATCATAGTTTATGCTAATAAAACCATGAAAATTAATTAAAGGAAAGAGAGGCACACACAATAGGCAAGTAGGCTTGTCACACTACCTTTTTGTCTTCAGAAAGCTGCATGAGTGAAATGAATTGCTACTTTCATCCATACTATGAATTTGCTCTCCAGCTCAAAAATGAGAATCCCATAGGATAGAAAAGAATTGATGGTTTCTGCTCAGAAGGAAGACATAGAATGAATTGCACACCCCTCCAGAGTTCATCTGCACCAAGACAGAGCAGTGCCAGGAAGCCTCTCTATTGATTCCCTTCATTTCAAACAAGTAAGTACAATATCTAAAATAGCAACTGCTTTAGCAGGTTCCAGTGGAAGGAAAATAGAGGAAGGTTTTAATCAAAACTTAAATGTTTAGGCAAATACTATCACTTTCTTTTATGAGCTGACCTAAATTTCACAGTAAAACAGAATAAAAATAATTCCAAACCAGATTTATATCATAGAATTTACATTCGTCAGTAACCCTTGCACATTTAACAGAGCTAAACCAACTGAATTCAAAGAATGAGATTTTACATATTTTCCTCAATTAACAGGGGGTACAACAACCCAAAGCAAATATTACTGTGCAGTTATATTAAACCTTCTAGGACACAATGAATTTTCTTTTTCTCCTTTTTAAAGAAAATCTTCACCTCAAGAAAATCAACCTTTTTTTAAACAAATGCCAAAGCCTAACGAAGCAAGCAGTCTTACTGAAGATTATGTAGATGATGCTGCAAAGCACAGGAAATGTGACAGCTCATCTATCAAAGAAAACAAAAGGGTTTGTGCATCTAAACTAAATAGAAGCTTTTGAAACAGCATGGAGAGTAGCTGGTAGAACTTTACTTATTATAATATAAATAACTAGGAAAGCGAGATGTTATTTGTTTAACAATGAAGGCAGAAATATTAAAAGAAGATGGCACAGTTTGTTATGCAAGCTCTATGTTTGACAATAGCTTCTACCTCAATGCCTTGAAGCACATGGCAACTGATAAAAATCCTACTTTTATTTAGCACAAATGCACGATCCCATATATGCATTTCCCATTCTTTGAACATATCGCTCAATTAATGGAGATTTTTATTTTCTGCTAGTAATTCACCAGAAGTAAGCTCCAGCTCCAAAGGACTGCTGAGATGAGACAGTATTGCAAGTAATTGACAGACAGCCTGACACTCAGCACAAGATTGAGTGTGGATCTGTCTGCATTGAAATATTCTTCCTTCTCGGGCAGTCTAACAAGCAAGAGCAACATTCATATGAGCAAATCATAATTAAGGTACAGCTAATGTGCACAGATTTAACTGGTCAAGCAGTGTGCTACTTAATGTCAACCCCTTTTTGCAATACCAATTTTTATTCATAGATTATTAAATATAGAAGAGCACTAGACACATGCATAAAATATTCTGTCTTGATGGAAAACTGAATTTTGCACAAATAAAGACAATTTTTTATGTATCTCAGAGCATTTTTTCTACTGGTGTGATAAAGAACATGAGCTTCATTCCCGACAACACAAATATTCCCTTCCATGTTGTCTGCAAGGAAACCTTTATTGTTCAAAGTCCCCAACTTGTTAAGGTTTTTTTAGAGAATCCAAAATTCAAAGACACAGCATAAAACCTTCAGGAAGGGTAAGATGGGTTGTAATTTTGACGTTTATTAAGCCAAATCATATTCTACCAGCTGGAAATGAACATGTCACCAGGCATTTACAGACATTAGAATATGCTGTGTCTGAAATGTTAAAATTCTAGATAGAGAAAATGGTGTAACAAAATGTACCCCAAAGCAGAGCAGAGATTCATCCATTTCCCAGCTCCATCATATAAAAAACCACATTGACTCTGGGGTGAATTCATGTTCCCATGACACCATGTCTTAAGGAGTAATTTCAAGGAAATGTGCTATATTGGAGACAAAGAATGCTCTGGAGGAAGAACAGGAGAGACAGACTATTTTAGTACTAAAAACCAAATATCAGGAATACACAGAGTAAGCAAAGATGCACATACAGCTTCCACAAATAAGCATTTAACATAAACCCAAGGGAAATAGTAAACATCCCCTCATATCCCCCCTCTCTCTCTCTCTTTTTTTTTTTTTTTTTCAGGAAGACAGAGGCAATTGCTCCATTCTCCTCCCTTCAGTATATGAGGTTCTTTTCAGTCCTACTGCTAGCAAAACAGACACAGTTTGCATAGAGACAACTTTGTAATTACAGCAAGAAAAAGTTGCATGGTCCACCAAATACAAAACACTACAAAACTCACAGTAATAAGAAGTCAGGGGCTTAACTATTCATTTATTTAAATGTATGCTGCAGTTTTCATTTTTTTCTGGTCAAATCAACAGATTTTAATTGGCACTTTCAAAAGCAGCAGTCTATGAAAATGACAAAAAAATAATACTAGAAACAAAGCAAACACATGCCCTAAAGTCCTTTGAATTCTTCAAATTATGCTGCCCTTTCATTTGCCATTGAGGAATGTGTGCATATTATTCCCTTTTTGAACACATTTCAAATCAGCTTACACTCCAGGTTATTCAAAACTTGAGCTTATGCACAATGCTCACAAACACTTGGTGCACTCAGAGGGAAAAAAAAAGGACAACAGAGAAAAAAGAAAAGTGAATAAGTAATTTTACTGTAATACTGTAATAATTTCCTATGTGCTGTGTCAGGGCACATTTGAGGGAGCCATCTGTAGGGTATCAGCTTCAGTGAGGTTAGGGAACATAAACACTGAGCTGACATGAAAAATCAAAGCAAAAGAGCAAAGAAATACTACTGCAACTCGTGGTACACTTGGCACACCTTCTGCATTTAAAGACTCTGCTGCCATGCAGACTCCATCTCAATGGCTGGTGTATCACTCAAATGTCCTGAATTAATAACGGAGATACAGCCCACAGATGGCATATAGTATGGTTTGAGACAGACTCATTTTGACAGGTGACAAAGACGACTACTCATCTAGTCATGTGAAATTAAGCACTTACGGGAATGGCAGGTGTGAACTGCCTCCTCTATACAGATTTGGAAGCATCCCATCACTCACAGAAAGTGCTGTTCTAAAATCCCAGACAACTCTGGGATTATGTTAAATCCACAAAGGAGGAAAGCTAAGGCTGAGATGTGAGTCCCTGCCCTTTTACAGTCTCAATGATCTAGAGTCCCTTGTGATTGGGACAGAGCCCCAGATACTTAAAAAGAAAATTAAGTTTAAACCTAAGGAAAAGTGAAATACAGTCAAGGCAAAATTAGCATCCAACACTATGCCATGAACATTAATTTCAAGCTGCTATACATTTTGCCTTATTTTTTTACTTTTCAGACTAATTCCCATTCATCATTTATCTACTACCATCGCTTTAATGGATTTTTTTCCAACCCTTCCTCTCCATCAGTCACTGGAAGTGGATGTTAACCATTATCTCACCAGAGCACTAGAAAGTAGCTTCATAATATGACGGGGGAAAAAAATGCCTGGAGGTTGCCTCTAAAGCAGGGTGTATTCCTTATGTACTTTTGCTACATGTTGATACCATGGGCCGATAAAACCTTTGACATCTGGCAATGTGTGTAATTAGAGCAGTAGCTCTGTGCAAAGACATATGGGCAAGAACACACAGGGTAACCACACACATACACTCCTTGCAGGTTTTTCCTAGGACTATATAATAGATTCTAACACTGACCTCCTCCTTTGCATTAGATAAAACAAAAACATAAAAATCTGGGATAAATTATCTTTCCCTGGCCATAGTCCATGTCTGTTTATTAAGATTTTCTTTCCACATAGATAAAATCCCAAGTTTTCCTCAATGTCATGTTGCATCAACATTTTAAGATAGGACTCACACTGGGCAAGGGCAATATCTCTAAACCTCAGTTTGAGACCAACCTTGAAATAAGCAAGCTACATGTTTCATGGTGGATGCATTCAAACAGACTGCTAAGACTGTGAGAGCACTTGGGAAAATGCAATACTTCCTCCATTGTTTGGCCAGGTTTTCTCTGAGAGGAAAACTGAGGATGTCTCCTGCAGGTAAACCAAACTCCAGCTTCTTTCTCAGTCCTAGTACCAGGACCAAGAGTTGGAGTCTGTAACCCTTCAGTCTCTTTAAACATGCCAAATAATCCTCTCAGTCATAACAACAAGAAGTCATCTGGAGAAGTCCTGCCAGGATTTGCTGTGTTCACTTTGATGTGAAAGCAGCAGTGAAATTTTAAAGTACAGTTCCTCATGCTCCCTTGTTCAGTCTGGGGTGAACTTTGTAGTGGACAAACTGAATTAGCTCCCAAGGAAATCAGAGCAGTAGCCATACTCCAGGCTCACTTGAGTGAATGTACTCAAGCCCTGGGTGGGAACAAAGGGATGCAAACTAATGGTATATCTTTGAAACAGCTTTGGATCATGGGTAGTGGGAAAGTTTGATTAAGAGAATTACATTTATTTTGAAGTAAAGACTCCAAAATGCAGAAAAATTTAGATAGAGTGGCTTCACTACCAAACTCTGTCTTTTCCTCATCTGATCTTAATACTTCATATTATGCACTAATGTAAGCACAGACATTCTGTGGCTAATGAAAACAGCAGATTAAAAAAATCTAGTACTTTAGATTATACCCTGAATAACTAATAAAGACTCTCTTTGTAATGACAGCATGCCAAAAAGTGTTTAATATTTTGCATGACTATAAAACATCGCATGGTTCCAAACACATATTTCTTTTTAGACAAGAAGGCCCAGAATTTATAATTTGAAAACATGTGTCTGCTTCTCATCCCAAGACTATTCATGCTACACAAGGCAATACCACCATACTTACTGAATAAAAAACAAAAGTACTAAATTGTCAGACCACACGACACAAGCATAAGTAAGGATTTTCATGAGATTAACAGTATACTCTGAAATGACAAACATCTTCAAGTACAGAAGGGCATTTATCTGACAGTACTACCTGATGGAACTGGTTATTACTATGTTAAGTCACATGAGAATTTAAACTGGCTCCCTATCTCAAACAAAAAAGAATCTGAATGGCCACTGGCCCATGCCCCCAGATCTACCAAGCCTTCCAGCATAAGAGCCTTAATGCCCATTATAAACTCTCACAGCTTTCCTTTGCCCCCTCCTCTGCTCTAATCCCACCCACTTCTGACCCAAGGGAAGTTGTTGTCATCCTCCTCCTCTCCTTGTCCTGGCCTCCACCAGTGGAACAGCAGAGCTGCTGGCTACCACTTCTTAGTGCAGACTAAGAAACTGATTCCCAGACACTGAGGCAGATGAAATACTCTCACCTGCAGGTAAACCCCAACAAATATGGAAGAAAAGTAAATTAATCAAAATTATTGCTTTTAGGCTGAGTCTCTAGAGAAGCTCTGTCCAGATCTCAAAATTAATTTCTACGTTTTGATGACTATTGTTGCTCTATGCTGCATATAATTTCAAAAGTGAAACAAACCCCTGCTGAGCAGTTGCATGTGTACAATTGTATGCAACTGCTGAAAATGTCTGATTTTTAAACAATATACATGATCAGAATGACTTTGTCCTTTGCACTGCATACAAAAAGTGACACAAGATTAGTACATTTGCCCAGGTTAATTTTTTCACAGAAAGCTAAACAACATCATAATTAGACAGGAGGACTTCTAATAACCTAAATTAATAAAATGCAGCACCTTTTAAAACAATTAATGAAAGATGTTTGCAACAAATAACACATATTCATACCTTCCTTAGGAGATAACAGATCTACATGAGGGTTAATCAGTTTCTCATCTAATTTTGGTTTTTTAGAACAAATTAGTTTTACCCTTTCTTTAGCTGGAAAGTTAAAAGCATGTTTCCCATAAAAAGTTCACTTTGTTTGGTGAAAATGTGTACAAGAGACTGATTACATTCCCCAGTGATCCTTCAGAGAAAAGTCTGGTAAACTTGGAAGAGGAGATTAGATAGAAATGCAGAAAGGAAAAAAAAATCACTAATTTAGTTTGACAAATCAGTAAAATTATATCACCAAATTTCAAGATCAGAAATTCTTGGTCACATGTGAAACACAGAAATGTGATTAAATAATTCTTAGAAAAATCATATAAACTGGAAATTGTATGGAGCATTGGAGAGGATGAGCAACAGCAGATGTTGCTACTGCACAAAAAAGGCTGGTGCACACTAATGTATGTTCTGCACAGCAACATTCAAGGCACACATTTTCAGTAAGTTTCCGTGAATTCCTCTGCCTTTGCCGTGACACTTACAGGTCCATTTTCAGAGATAAAAGTACTTTTCCTAAATATGAGTCAGTTAAAAAAGTAAGTCCTACCTACAGCACCTTCTGGAAAATTTAGAAACAGGAAGAGTACATATCATAAATTTACAGATTTGTGACATGCTGACACTATGATTGAAGGAAAGCAACATTCTTTCCACTTTTCTTGGATTATATCAAGAGTGCCCCTTATCTCGGCAGAGCAGTTTGTTATTTACAGAAACTGATTTTTCTTTTTTTTTAAAGCTTCGAGAGCACTCATACAATGATCAGCAGTGACAAAAGCAGCAATCTATGCCAAAACACTTTTAATAATGTGAATTAAAAATGAAAGCAAAGGAACTAACTGTGAAAATTGCTACAAGCTTGATTCGCTTTTGTACAAGATGCTGAAAAATGTTAAAATAAAATAAAAAAAAAACAAGAAAAGCTTGTGGCAGATATGAGAGTCCCAGACACAATGCAAAGTTCTCAAAAACACAACCATACCACTTCCTAAAGGCTCCTGTTCAGTGCGCTGAGTTAAAACTCTTAGTGAAGTGAATGCCAAACCAAAAAATAAAGTAACAACCCAGGAAGTTCCTTGCAACTTTCTGCAGTTCAAAGTCTTTAGCTGGTGAAGTGAAAACCTGCTTATTCCTACCAAGATGAGATTCCTCCAGCCCACGTGCTTCAACAATAGGCAAAGGTGCAGTTATAGCACTCTGATGGGAAAATACTGTCCTCGACATCTTAAGAAAACACAAGTGCAACTATTTATGTTATATTATCCTTGGGAAAGCAGCATGGATACCAGCTACTTAACTGGGTATTACACATGCACATGGTTACAAAATTTACCTTCAACTACATCCTTCCTTCCTCTTTACAGTTACGTTCACTCAGTGGACAGTTCTTAGGAATTTCAATAAATTCATTTGGTGACAGAATCCATCAAAACCAACCTACATTTCAGAAGACACTCTCACTTCCTCCTCTGCATGAATAGCCTACTCTTTCAAATTCACACTGTTGCATACTTCTAATTTCATTGAACTGCTTTGTTACATTTATTTTAAACACAGATATACACTTATATATCTATTTCTTATAATGAAAACTCTAAACATGCTAAAAATAGGATAATTAATGCATCACTGAGTGAGCCCACCATACAATGTTTCTGGAAATATTTGTCTGAGGTGCAGGAGGAAGAAAAATCCAATCCCTAGTCCATCACTTGCAAATGACATTTCCTTTAGTTCTTGGAATCACTTCTTCATACACACAAATGAACATCACTACAATAAAGTCCCACATGTCAGAGATCTCAGTCATATTATAATTCAAAAATTACTTGAGTATCTTATTATCTCAGTAACTTGCTGTTGTCAGGAAAATGGTTTAACAGTGTTAGTCTAATTTTGTAAACGTATTTTAGGTCTATTATGTTTTTAAGGTACTGCTTAAAATGAAAGACACTTCACACATGGTTCCATGCTGACTCACTCAATGAATGTCCATGTCGGCATATAAATGATTCCTTTTCTTCCTTACCTCCAGATGCTCTAAAATATAGGGAGGGTTTGTCATGCCAAGCCTCAGCATAGCTCCCTCAGGAATAACTTCAACCAGCTTCCACAGAAGCGTGGGGAGGTCTGTGCCAATGTCTCTGCCATAAGCCCCTGTGTCTTCACTGGTCAGCCATATCTCACAAACACCCTCTGTGAATAAAAGAAAGAGATAATTAACAAATCTGTTTTAGAGCTGTTTATTTTATCATACAGCTGCTCACTCTTTTAAATGCAGTATTTCACATGGCTATTATGCAGCCAGACTGGGTATTCAATTGCAAAGGGGAGGGAAGGAGAAGGAAGGCTTATCCCATGGGTGGCAGTGGGTTATTAAGTTCATTTTATGAGCACAAGAGTGCTACAACAATGCTGTAAATTATCATTGCTGTGGAGTGATTAACATTCACAGCCAATGACTAATTCTGTGCTGCCTCTACAGCAAGTCAGACAAGTTTAGTACTCTGTTTTATTTTTCGAGCCTAATTCATTAAACACTGCAAGAGACATCACCCAAGCAGAGTTTGCACTAATGGTTATTACAGTAGTTAGCCTATTAAATGGTAAGCTTCCAGTGAGCAAAACCAGCTGTAAAGCACTGTGATTAACATTCCTCCTGAAGTAACTATTAAAACCTTGTATTCTTTAAATTATACAATTAGCAATGCAATATTAAGGTTGCATTGAAAAGGTTAGTGACCACTGCACGACTGAGTGATAATACAGGAAAACCTGTTTCCTGGCAGTTAATGCTTCATTTTCCAACAATCAGAGCCTTAGGAAGTAGTGCATTTGATTTATATTATAAACAGCAACCTTGAACACTGATATTTGGTGATAATATCCTCCTTCTCAAAGAGGGGAAAGATTACTCCACCCTTTAATAATAGTTGAGAGCATTGAGGTTTCACACAGCCACCTCTGCCAGTCTGCCCAGCCTTTATCCTTTTTGCAATGCAATCCCTCTCCCCATCCTTACCACCCCAAAGCAAGAAATAAGCCATCGAAAACAGGGTGTCTGTGAAGAAAACACCTGTGATTCACAGCAAGATAAGATACCATTAACTCAGTGAAGAGCTAAACTTCTAAAATCAATCATGAACTCGTAAAAAAAGTAATCAAACAGTAGAAAGTGCATAATTCTCTAAAACACTCTTTGGGCCAGCAGAGAATCTATCATAAAACATAAATGTTTATGTTACAAATTTATGCTCAAAAGAGGAAAACTTAACCTTACACAGACTTTAATCACATAAAAGCAGTAAACCTAGAAAACCAAATGTTTTACAAAACGTAAATTCAAGACTGCTACTCTTAAATTCACACTGTAACAATAAAGGCAGAGAGCAAGCCATGCTGAGCATCAAAGTTAATCCTGTTGGCACAGAAATCTTTTCAAGGTAATCTATTACTTGAATGAAAAATGCTTAAAAATTTAAGGTTAACTGGAAAACTTATTACTTCTTAAGTTTTGCTCCAAGAATAGGTTAGTAAGGGAGATGTACAATTTGGATCTTGAGAGAAGTCTGGTGTGAAGCATTCCTGAAGTACTAAGTGCTCTCTGGTTGACCATTCGCAGTCACAAATTTGTAGTCACACTCAAACTGAGCTCCCTGTGCAGAATCTGCCTGCAGGACACAACCACACAGTGGATTTCAGTGCACTTGCTAATGTTTTTGGAATTCATCTCACCACAGGCAGTACCCACCATGAAACATGCCCTTGGGTTTGCTGCCTGCCCTACATTTTCCTGGAACACATGAAAAAAAAGAAGTGAAATTATTTATATGCTGTATGTTAAAAAGAAGAGAAATGTAAGGACTCTAAATTACTAAGATCCTATTTTGTTTAGTTTGGGTTTCTTTATATGAGTTTCCAATAGCCATAAGAACACTCCAAAACTTTTTGATTTGCTGAGTTTCTACTGTAACAGAGTAATTCTCATTTGCAAGCTTTCAGTCTGAAGAGTTGCATAGGGTTTGGGCTGGACTTCCTTTTTCTTTTTTTTTCATGAAAATGGCTAATGGAATACTGCCTCACAGTTACCAGATGAACACTGAGGGAAAAAAAAAAAGCCAGTGGCGAGGAATGGAAATAATATTCTGGTGGAAAACAACAACGAGCTTTTAAAGCTGCATAGGTGGGGACCATTAGCCCCCTGGTGGGCTGAAACTTCAAATCAAATCACAAGAAGAGGAAGCAGCTGTAACAGTAAATCAGCAACAACAGGAATAACTGTCTCATCTGCTCTCTGATCAGGGTGTTGAACAAAAAGCAATGGGAATAATTCATGCTGAGAGATCCAAGGATGTAGTCTTATTATTGGAGGGGGAGGCAGGGCAGGGAGGCAGAACACCTGTATTTTAGGAAAAAGTTCACGTCCCAATTTCAGGTTGACAAAATGGATCTTCAAATACTGAAAGCTGCTGTGAGTGATAAATATTTACAAGTAGGATCATTAGGATAAATCAGCTTTGTACATAACTGTGTGTGACAGAGGTTTTGTGTCAACTGATTTTAGGGCTGGTTTTTTTAGTCCTTTGCATCCTCAGTTTAGGAGCCTAAACTTAAACCAGGTAAGAGGAGAAAACAATAGACCTCTCAAACACTATTAATGAAGTCAGTCAACACTTCCTATTTTCACTCCACCCAGTTCCCCTCCAAACTCCAGCCCCCCACAGGAACCTATTTAAATCCACTGTCTAATCATGTACAGACTTTTTTTCCTTTCTTTTGCAGTGAACCTCATTCGATCATTCACCACCCTGTTACTGGGCAATTTTGGTGCTAATAAAGGCAAGCTGATTTTGTAAACAAGAAAATTGATCCAAACAGCAGACTTCAGATGTGCAAACTCAGAGCATTTGTTACAGTATTAAGGCCAATTATTGTTATATCCAAGTAATTACAAGTCTGCCTTTGGTCACAACTCGTGGTTTATTTCTCACTCTGCCATCACTATCCAGCACAAAAAAGAAACCTTAACAGTTGGCCTCTGATCTCTGCTCTGCTGTAATTGGAGATTACTGAGAATGAAAAATGTTGGAAAAAAAGTGGGTTCCAAGCAAATGAAGAAAGTTCTGACCCCATTCCTTCTCGCATGTCTCAAGTATAAAGAATACTCATTCCAGATTATTCGACATGGGTTTTAACTTCATTTTTGTGGAGTAGACCAACCTTGTCATAAAGGAGATAAGAAATCTTACAGCTATTACTTTTACAAAATCTGTGCATTTCTGGTTTAGAGACCATTTCAAATTATTAATTTCTTTAATAAAAAAACTCTATCATTTTTATTTTGCTTTATTTTCACATCACTATCTTAAGCACTGTTTTCAGCAGTATCAAGCATCCTTTAAAATGAAGGGAAATCTGCATCAGAAAAATTAATTTATCTATATCTACAAAAAGATCTGAAGATGTTAAAATACTGGACACCAATCCCAGTGAAAGTTTTGTATTTGATAACTGACCTTGTACAAATGAAATTCAATCCCAAAATTCCCCTGTTTTTTCCCTCTCCTCCGCTTCTTCTTCTCCTCTCTCCTGGCAGATTTTTTAATGTGAACAGGAATGGCTTTTCCAACAGCACAATTCCCTGCAGGCTGCCTCAGTGGGAGGCCCCTGACTCTGACCTTCTCAGTAGCCCACATATGTTTATCAATAACTGCCTGACCTCCTTGTGATTCCTTCTTCAATAGTGAATTCTTATGGCAGCCTGCAGTGCTACACAGACTACAGAAATACCTCTCCCAATGCACTACAGAAAGCTGAAAGACCATCTGCCAAGGGGAGGCCTTATATAAATGTTTGTATCTTGCAGACTTGAGGACAGTCAATCTGACCATTCCTGATCACAACCTTAGAATTACCGAAAAACAAAAAAATCACGGCCAAAGATAAAGGCTTAGAAAACACCAAATAAATTGTCCAAAATGAGTTTAGCCTACTTTGTTTTCTCTTCAAGTATTTGAGTTTCTCCTTATTTACTTAGCATGGATTTTACAGAAACCATTTACATACTTAATGCAGTGTATGTGCTAGATTAGTTTGCTGAATCAGTGCCTTAACTGGGAAATTGTGAAGAACTGTGCATACAGCAGATCACTGTACCAATCTGGATTTAACGCAAGTTTAAACAGAAAATGAGATTTGGAGGAATCAGTTTTCTCCTGTAATTCTGAAGTACTTTGCAAGCATTGATTCACCATTGTCAACTGTCCTCTTAAGACAGTTCAACCACATGGTTCAGCAAGCACTGAAGCATCCTATTGCAGGAACTTCCCTGAAAGAGAAAACAAACTGGGAACCACTCACTAATGCTAAGGAGGATTTGCAAGGATTCATGTCCAGTTCACCAAGAAACCCTTATCCTTATTTCATCTGTGTATATATACAAGGCCTCTGAAAGACAGAAAGAATGGAGCTGGACACAATCCCGTACAAACTCTAGTTATTCAGATAGTAACTCACACCAAACTGTCACAATTAGAGAATGCAAGATATCTGGCAAGCAGATGATCCAAGTAGATGAAGTAAAAAACTCTAGGTTCAGGGCTGGTGAAAGAGGCAAGCTGTCAGGCTACGACCTAAAGGATCAATGTTTTTTCTGTATTTTGTAAAGTGTAGGTCAACTTATGGTTCAGCACTGTATTGTACAGATAAACGCAACTGCAATTCTGCTCACAACAGACTGCATACAAACTCCTTCACAGCCTGAATTTCTAGAGGAACTTTATTAATACTCAGAAGTACTTCCTCTTTTAAAAAGATCCATCTTTTTACCCTTCTGGACAGTCTTAAGGATGTGGAAGATGGTTGTCCGCTCTTGTTTGTTTAATGCTTGTCACAAACAGGAGAACAAGATCTGAACATCATGAATGTGGGCTGACTTACTACAATTGCAGTTGTGCTCTGCGTATTTCCAAGGACAGCAATACCACAGCCACTTCGGGTAATCTGTTCCATTATTCGACCACCCTAAGGGTAAAATATCTTTACCTGCACCTAATTGCAGCTTGCTGTGTTCCAACTTGTCCAGGTTGTTACCTACCCATCCTACCCCTGCAAGACCTGTCTGATTTCAAGACAGTCTGGCTCTGTCTTCTCTGTACTGTCCCATTAGGCAGTCATAAACAGCAATAATAACTCCTCCTAGCTTTCTTTTCACTAATCTGTTTCTTGATTATTATGTTCTCCATCCTCCAGATCATTTCAATGTCTCTCTGCTGAATTGCTGCAGTGTGTCAGCCTTGTCCTGAGGCACCTAAAAATGGACAGAGCACTCTCTGTGATGTCTCATAATTGCCAAATCCCAGGCACCAGTCGCTCCCTGGGGCCTGTGGCTGAACTCTCCAACAGCAGCTGGGACACAGCTGGCAATTGCAGAGAGGTTCCACTGCTGACTCATGTGCACCAGCTTTCCCAGAGGAACTCCAAAGGCTGCAAAGCTGCTTCCCAGACAGCCAGTTCTCCACATCCATAATGCAGCATGGTGTTATTTCATCTTAGATTTGAGACTTTTTTACCTGCCTTTGTTGAACTTCATGAAGTTACAGTAAGTCCATTTCTCCAGCCAGTTGAGGTCCCTTGCAATATTAGCTGTATGCTCCAGCCAGTCAAGTACTCCCCTAATTTGGGCATCATCTCCCACATTCTACTTTGTTATGAGAGACATGAAATATTGGCTGCAAAATATCCTTAGTAACTCCCAGCTAGGCCTTATACTATGGATTGCCACGCTAGGAACTTGACAGTCCAATAAATCCCTTTACCTTCTCACCATCCAGTAATCCAGTCTATACCTCACCACTCTAAGAACATTAAGAACTATGCTGAAGTCATAGACAAATTTAAGGTAAACAAAACCAACAAACTACACCTAAACAAAACAGAAAACCCCTAAAGAAAACAAAAAATCCAACTCTACCCCAAAACAAAAAAAACCCCAACCAATATCCTACGCCCCCAAAAAACCCCAAACCAACCCATCCCAAAATGCCTCAACTCCACTGCTTTCCTATCCCACAAAGCCAGACATCCCATCTGAAAAGTCACTCAGGCCCACCACATGGTTTACTGTTGGTAATCCTATGCAAAGTGTCCCCAAGCACCCTCTTGCCCTTCCTATGCCAGGATGTAGCTTCTAGGAGTATTTGCCCCATACAGAGTAAGGTTCAACTGCCCTGTGGTTCCTCAGTTCTCTCTTCTTGCTCTTTCTGGAGGGCAGGGTGACATTCCCCCCTCTTCCAGTGATCAGGAATCTCGCCCGGTTGTCATGTCCTTTGAATGATGAGAGAGAACAGCCTCATGGTGACATCAGCCAGCACTCTGGGCACACTTGGATGCCTCTCACGGCAGGATTATTTCTATTACTTCTGGATGTCAGTCTGCAGTTACAAAGACTAGAGCTGTGTTTTGCAAGAGCTTAGCTTAGTACAAGCCTTTAAAGCAGTTGTGGTTTCTACTACCCACAGGATGACACATATATTAGAGTGCTTGGGAAATGAACACAGTAACTTTTATGGTCTACATATTTTTGAGAACAAATGTTTGGAAACTAATACAAAGTGACATACACATCAAGTCATACTGACTGAGATCATTCCACCTATGTAGGAATAACATGTTATTTTAAAATAGAACACTGAACAGTATCACTTTGGAAGATTTTGTTTGGCTGCGTTGTCTACCACAATTATTAATGAAATTAAAGACGTTTTTTCTTTTTCCTTGCTAATGTACTTTAGTAAATGTTTACTCTAATGAACTATTAAAGTTCTCATGTATTTATATAAAAATGCTATACATTTGTATAAATTGATGGTATGAAATTCTCAGACCCTCTGAAGCCATAACAGGAACTTGATTTAAAGGATCATTTACTACAGATGTGACATAGGTACTTACAAAGAATTCCTGACCCTGCAAACTAATGCAAAAAAGTTTGGGCTATATTCACAAACTGCAAAACAGAAAAATTAATTGCACATTGGCCCCCCTTAACTTTTCCAGCAATTGCTTTTTCAAAACCATAAAACATATTTTGGATTTTGGTTAGATGAAGTTATATTTTCAAAAAGTAAAATGTACTGTCTCTCATTTATATACTAAGCTGCAATCAGAGCTTAAATGAACTTTGATGGAAAAGAACTGAAGAAATACCTCATCAAGCACAATACAAATTAGTTCAGGAAACAGCTTGGTTCTACTTCAGTAAAAGTGTGCTAATATTTTTTTAAAACGTATATTTTATACATTTCCCCCCAAAAAATCATTCATATTTTTGTGTTATTTTATGTAATTTACAAAATCTAATCAGAGCTGAACCACAGTAAAAAAAAAAAAAAAAAAAAAACAAAAAAAAAAAAAAAAAAAAAAAAAAAAAAAAAAAAAAAAAAAAACAACAAACAAACAAAAAAAACAAAACACCAAAAAACCAACAACCAAGCATTAGGAACAAGAACTCTTTCTAATTACTTTTAAGTTAGAATAACAAAACACTGTGGTTTTGCACAAATTAAAAACCCTCCCGCATCTTCTCCAATACCACACCATATGCACATACTTCTACTACCACCTTTCACACCAATTTTTAGGGTTACTTTGGAGATTTTACAAGAGCAACTCCATGCTGAAACTAAGAGTTCTGGCCCAGCTACCCATCTACTCTTTAGTAACACCAAAGCAAGTTTTAGGTAATGATCTTCTACCATCTGCTTTATATTTAGATGAGAAGTCTGATAGAAGAACCTAATAGCCACATGACTTATAGCTGCTTTCCACTTTATCCTCTGTGGTTAAGAAAGTGGAAGCTGCAAATGCATTTCTTCCAAATTTTACTTTTCCAAAGTCATGCATCTGAGAAATGAAACTATTTAGAATATAGGTTCAGTGAATTTGCTTATTTATCTAAATCCATCACATCAAAGTCTCAAAACCAGAACTGCTCCTTCTGCAGAAACTGCTTTGCCATCAAGGCATTTACAAAGGAAGTTCACTACCAGTGGCTGTTGCAGGGATTAGCAGTTCTACAATTTGTATCACAGTTTATTTTATTCATATCTACTACATTGATAAGCAAAGTATTTTTCTAGCAGTTTTTCAAAACAAGAAATAAGAAAGCTTGTAACAGCATTAAAAGTTTCATTTAAATTACACCTTCTTCCTATGGCATTAAAAGAAAAAAAGTTTGAAAGTTCCCAATAAAAAGCATGCAGCAAATAGAGCCAACTAATCATTAAATACCAAAGAAAGCATAAAAGGTTTCTCTCTCCCACAAAGCAAACTCTTGTCCTTGCTTACAAAAGAGGTCATTCTACCCCTATAGGGCCCTCTGTTCCTAACAGCTCACTGCTAGAGCATAAACCAGCAGCTCTGTCTCACTCGTTTTGTAGCTGCAGTGCGTTAGCAGAGGGGAGAGGAAGGAGGGGAAGGAAAGGGAACAGGATAATAGGTCACTTGCTGCTGCAAACAGCATGATAGCTAATCTTATTACGAGTCCAGTTTCATTCTGCTAGAACAAGAGAGACTCAAAGGGGCGTGAAGACAGTCAGGCCACTGAAGTTTGCTCAGTGCCAACACAGCAGCATTATGCATCTTGCCTTCAAGGAGGATTAATGATACCATACATCATGATGATAAATTGGGGTTTGTAGCCAGTTTGAAGACAAAGGGGAGGAATAGAGGTTTTAAAAAATGGAGGGAAAAGTGCATAGTTGAATTTCATGAGTTGGTACTATTTTTCAGGCTGTTCTTTAAGACGGCTCTTTGCTTTTTCTATTGGTCACCTGCCTGTGACCCTACTATTTCTAGGCATGTGTGTTATGTAAACAATGGCCTGTTTTGAAGGTTAGCTCTTGCACAAATGAAAGAATGAAAAAAATAAAACCACTTAATCATTATACTTGCCAGCTGAAAAGAGATAAAACTAAAATTTGCCATTGCATGTTCAGAGAAAGTGGACATTACTGCCTGAGTTAAGAGAGTAAAAGTCTTATGTGTATTAATGATCAGGGACATAGTTTCCTGATGTTAATTAGTTCTTTGCAGAACCAATAACATTATTCAAGGAGCAAGTTCAAGGATAGGCAATGGTACATACAGCAAGAAAATAAGGCATAAAGGACAGGGAACAGATTTGCAAAAAGAGACTGAACCACAAAGGAAAGCAATTTCAGAAAACAGAGACGAGGCATGAGTTTAGAATTGTTCTGCACCTCTGTACGTAGCATATAGAAATGCAGGTTCCTGAAGCGTGGAATTATTGCTCTCCACTCTATGCCTCACAAATACACTTTGTGAAATATTGATATGCTCATGTTGTTTGGGTACTACAAGCAGGCAGAGAATATTCAACCCTCCACCAGAAGGGTCAGTCCAGCACCCTGCACAAATACTCTTTAACTACTGAAAAGACAAAGAGCAAAATTTCCATAAACTTAAAAACTGAAGAAACAAACTTTATTATTGCTATGCCTATTCTCAAAACACAAATGAAAAACCTGCACTGAGCTCTGAATTCAAAATGAGGTATACGAGAAATCTTGTTTATGACTTTGGAATTCATTGGGAAAAAGAGAGTAACGTGCCACTCATTATAACATACGCTCACAGTTTCAAACCCAAAACATGGGCTATCATTCTGCTGTAGATGAATATCAGATGCAAAGGGTCACACACTGCACAAATTCAAGGAAATGGTCACAAGCTGTAGGCATACTACAGGATGCAGCGCTAATTAATGGAGGCTTTTTACTGAGTATCCATCTCTGTAGTGCTAATGAGTTTGGATTAATTTAAACAACATGTTTTCATGGAAACTGATTAATTCTTGGGAAGTAGGATGGTATACCAAGTTTCAATCATTAAAAATGTTTAGCCAAGCTAAATAACTCTCTGAATCTGAGTTTACCATCATACAAGCTTCCACAGAAAGAGAATGACTTAAAACTTCTACAACAAGAGCTTGCACACAAGCTGCCAGGGTGTGTTGGAAGTATTTAACATGGAACTTCATCCTCCACAGAGCATTCTTCTGTTCAAATTTCATGCATTTTCAAGAGCTGAAACCTATAGCCCCATTAATTCAATTTTTTTTTTTACTTCTACTTTTTTGAATAGATGAAAAGCAAAACGGGAAAGAAAACACATTTGGGGTATTTATAGATGATACTTTTAAAATTAGCTGAAATAAGTTGGTTTACAGAAAAACGTTGACATTTCAGAAGTGTAATGAAAAAAGGAGATAGCTTATGTCTTTCTTTGACTGAAAAGCTAACAAAAATGAATAAATAATCTTTTTTTTGTGACATATACCAGGATTAGGGGAGACACCTTTTAAAACATTTCGTGTTCTAATCACAAAAGAACCCTAGAATTCAGAATAGAGTACTCTAATAAGGGACAAATAAAAAGGTGTTAAATACTTTGTTTCACACTAAGTTATAAGCCAAGATATAATACTGCGAACGTCAAATGGCAATGCAGAATACAGAAATACTTAAATAAAGACTTGTTTTGCCTTGTTTTTCATCAATTCCTCAATATATCACAGTCATTTTACATGGAAACACCAAATCCTAGGGAAAAGACTGATTTTAATTACAAGTATTCTTTGTATAAAGTGTGAAAATAGCTCAAGAATCTGTCAAATTGATACATCCTAGAAGACAAAAAAGCAGGGAAAAGAGTCAGCTAAACATGGAATGCACTTAGGGGATTCCATTTCCATAAGCCAGCAATACAGAGGACTAAACACCATTTCTGGGATAATAATCCTTACCTAAAGTTACCTTCTCTCGACAGCAGAGATAATACCATTCATTCATTATGGCCTGTATCTACAGTTGAGCCAAGCCTGCTGCACCTGGCATTAAGCTAAAACAATTTCTTAGCAAGTCGTTGAGCAGCAAAACTAAGGTGGGTGTATCCTTTTCTGGTTTTGGGGGGTTTTTTGTTTTGTTTTGTTTTTTGAATGAGAAAAATAATTGCCAGGAAAATACACATTACAAATTAGAAAGTCTGCAGATAGAAATAACATTCTAATCCTTGATTTCTGTCAAACCTCTTTTTTAATGTTCACTGTTACTTAAAATATTTTCTCAAATGAAGGGTATTGTCTCTGCAACTCTGAATGGGTCAGTTTGAACAAAAAAGGAGAATTCTTGCATTGCACTAGTAATATACCTTCTTCAGTTCTAAATCATGAAGTTCTTTAATAATAATAATATCCACTGAATTCTCACAGAAGTACTCAAAGCCTTTCTGGTGTGTAGCCACCTTAATCTAAATTTAAGTATTCAATGATCGACTGCCAAAATATATCATCAGCAGAATGCAATTAAAATGTGTTGGAGATGTCCACAGGGAGGTCAAAGAGAAATAATTCAAGGGTTTTGAAGGATATTAATATATTTTTCTCAAATAGATTAATGCTCATAAAGGTCTCAATCTAAACAACAATTTACGTTTTGATGAACTTATTATATGTCAACATAGGAATATGCATTAAATCTAAATAGAGATGAGCTTCTATCCATGAATCTTCAACAAAAGAATAGTGAGAGTGAAATTACTTAGTGTTTTAAAGAGTAAAATTCAAACAAGATCCTAATCACTCAGAAAAAGTTTATTATTCCATCTATTAGAAAGCCCAACCAAACAGATGACACTAGGAAAGATACCCTTAAAAAGTATTACTGAAATAATCTAAGAACATCCATTTGTTAAATAGTTTTTCTTTAAACACTTTAAACACAAGTCTACAAGTGTTACACAAGTTTACTTTTGTCTTCATTCAAAATTTTCTGAAATGTGTTTCTTGGACTTATTACTAACACCTTTAGCGCTGATATTCAGCTCTAAAAGACAAGCCCAGCAATGAAACTTGAGGAGAAAAATTATAAAGGTATTAAACCTTTCAAATCTTAGAACAGCTGCTCAGCTGCATTGACTGTTAGAAACCCAGCACTAGGGAAATCTTGATGAAAAAAATAACATACTTGTCTCAAAGACTTCTTTAATGAGTTATCCCTAACGCTAGGAGATCACATTTCCCTTCAAACCAGGTAATGGCATTTCAAATACTATTACTCTTCACAGCAGTTGTAATAGTTGAAGAATCATGCTGCTGTTACTTGTTCTTTTGTTGCCTTTTGTTTCCCAAAACGGCTTTTCCATCAGGAGTACTTTCCATCATTTAACAGAGAGTTCAGTTTTAGGAGATTCATCCAACCCTGCCAGGGGCCTGTGGAAGCACCAGCTTATGGGTGACTATGGAGAGAATGTGTATTTGATTTAGAAAGGAGTGGAGCAGGGAGCAAAGGCCAGGTTTCAAAGCCTGGATGAGTTGCTCACACATGGCTACAGGGACACATCCCTGGGAAAGGAACATGCAGAATATCCCGGGGGTTATAGGACAAGTGCTGCAGTTTGTCTGGGATGGTGCCCTGCCCATGGCCACGGCATGCCAGAAGTTTCAACTGAAAATTAGGTTGAAGAAAGACTCTTGCAGGCAGCACCAGTTCTGTCACTTAGCATGGACATGCGTAAGAAGTTGTATTAAAATATAAAATATTCAGCCTTTCAACACTTAGAGCAATATTACTACAGCAGATTGATGACTAATCCATGTAATTGAAGAATTGCAATCAAGCTTCAGAATTCCACAATTACATTATTTTTGGAGGAACTTAGAAAATCATTTTCTTTCCTTATGAGCACTGAAAATAATTCCAAACTCTAACATTCTAGAGGAAACACAAATCAAACACAAATGCTATTCCAAAATGTTTCTCATTTTTTCTAAAAGAAATATGGTCCAACAGATAAAGGAGCACTTTTTTACATATGTTTATGTTTTCTGATAATGATAGATGGGATATTTTGCAGAGCAGTTTACTAAAAATGCAAAATACGTATCACTAAGTTGGATAAAGAAATAAAATACAACAATATCCTACAAAGTTATCAAATATCCAACTCAAAGTACAACCAAAATAAATAAAATGTGTACTATAAAATACCCTGTGGCAGAAGAAAGTTGCTGTATGTTCATACACCATTTTTCACTTCTACATATGCCACAAGCTTCAGCAATGCTAGAAAAAAGAAGAAACCTAATGAAAGGTCTGGTTTTAGTCTGTTTAAGAAATGAGAGAAATGTCTTTTCTTAAATAGCATATCTTAATTGTCAATAATTTCTTTTTAAGAACATGAACTTTGGCCTTGGGTCATGTGCTGTAATATCCAAATAATCTAATAAAGAGCTTATAGTAACTCTTAATTTGTAGCATAAGACATCTTTTTGTTCCTATGGAACGTTAACAACAATTTGGCTGCAACTTATATCATGTTATATACCTTTACTTGTTTTTGTATGAACAGAAACAATTGCTTAATAGACATGGGAATAAAGTGGCTTTGTTAGTTTACCATATTTTCAGAAAGATTCCTTCTAATATTTTCTCTCTCCTGTCTCCACCCTCTAGTAAAATAATGAGAGCAATTTCAACCGCTTGCCTCAAAGAAAAATTAAAAGGATTCCAGAAATCCTAAATACAAATCACAGATGATAGTGAAACATACAAACATAAACCCTAAAGTGATGCACAGGATGAAAACACTTCCCTGAAACCTACAGAGAAGCTCTAGACACACGTGTAGTATCTCACATACTGTTTGAGACTCAGCCATGGGAAAGAAGCCTTTTAAGACTGAGTGTGAACACATGAACACAAACACAAATTAGAGAAACGAGCAAAACTGGCTCTATTCAGTAACACCGGAGTCTTAACTACAGATTGGCACAGAAAAATAAACTAAAACCTCTTAAAAGAAAATTTTGAAAAGAAATGCATTCCTTTCCTCCAGCTGAACAAAATATCCAGTCATTTTGGGATTATTATGAAGTTTTCCCTCATTTGTTTAGGTTTAGAGTTACTATTCAAACAGCAGTTTTGATGCCACTCTTACTTATGAAATATTAGTTTAAATCAGAGTGGGGTTTAGGAATAAAGAGGAATGGAAAACATTCAGCTTCTTTTTTTTTAAAACAACTACTCTCTTGCTTTTACTTAGAATTGAGTTAGTAGATCCCAATACTGGTAATTGAATCCCCCTACTCAAGTCTCCAACATGGACTCAGATTCCTTAAGCTTGTATTTAAGAAATATAGCTTTTAAAAGGATACCTAGGAAAACAAGACTTCCATGACTGTGTTGTGCCTGTATCATTCTATTCCCAATGACTTATGAATTAATTGGCCAATTTCTATGAAATTTGGCAGAAAAATAGAATTCACAACAACAGTATTTTCCCACAAGTTTATTGAACAACAGTAACCAGCCAGAGAAGCATTCCCCAAGCATGTGTCCCACTACAAGGGAAGTGGACAGGACTGCCTCTCAGTTTATTTGGGTATAGCCAACAGCCTGGAATATCACACAAGGAGAAAAGTGGGGCTCATGCTGGTGGAGGAGTCTATCATCATCACAGGGCATCAAACTTTGGAAAACAGGCTGCATCACATCACAAAAAAACTGGTCTTCAAAAAAATAACACAAGCACTGCATAAATAAAAGTACAGATTCACAAGAATTTGCAACTTGTAATTATAATTACTTGTGCAAATACTTAAATTTACTTCTACTTAAACCTAAAGAATAGTATGTGACAATAATCAATAGGATGGGGCAGTTAAATGATTTGCTGTCTTCAGGTTGTTAATATTCTTTATCACCAGGGCTCCAAGCAATTCATCAAACCATATGCTTGAATGCAAGCCACTGGAGCAATAGTTTTTCTGCATATTCTCTCTGTGTATGTTTCTATGCATGACAGAACAAATATTGAGACTATCTGACAGTCTCTATTTTATTTTGCAGGTCTGTTCCAACACATTTAACCACAATGCATATCTCCTCTCTTTCCTCTCCTTCAACCTGCCCTGTCGATGACCTTAAATGCAATTTAAATGAACCACTCTGCTAGTAATGAGAAATAATTCAGCCTCAATGATGGTTTGTTAAAGCTTCTCTCATAAAAGAAAGCACACATATCTTTTCAATCATTTTGAATCATACAAAGATGTTTTGGCTTAAAAAAATCATTCACTAGTGATGTTAGGGAGGCTAGATCTAAGTCAAATTTCAAAGTAAAATAATTTATTTATTTGTTCCAGGCCTTAATTATAAATTTAACATAAGGGAACCATAGCCTGACCAATTTCTGTGCTGCAGTCTCAGAATTACTAAGCTCTGCTGTCTTCCCAGATCGAGAGGAAGGATTTAATAATTGTCCCCACTGCATATTAATGCCTTTTTTCCCCTCTATAAAACAGCACACAAAATACAAAAATTTAACAGCATAAATTGCACAAAAGAAATTCACTTGTAAATAAGTCCAATGAAGACATGTAATACCACACTTTCATCTAGTTCTGAGAAATTACTATAGACAGATCTACAAATGCATTCAGTCTCCCAGCTCCGATTGATATCCTTGAGCACTGGTCTTTACAAAGGCATTTAAACACCTCTGAGCATATTTTTGGGATATATGAACAGTTAACCTTGCTAAAACATTTTGTATGCAGTCCATAATTCTTCTTCAACTTCACAAGACCTTCTGCTATCATTTTTGTTTAATCCAAGCACTGAAACAGAAAGATATAGTAAGACAAATTCTGGATAAGATGCAAAAATTTGCAAAATGGACTTCACTTTAGCCTGGATAAACAATTTAACATGTAAGGATCACAATGTACACGTGTTACTGATTTAGAGGAGGATAATTCTTATGAAAGTGTCTGCCTCATTAAAAACAGGATCATAAAACAAAAAGCTCTGTGCTGCTAGACAAACTCCATTGTGTCTTGCAGAAGTGTCAAGGCTTGGCAAACATCCAATTGCTGAAACATTGCCAGGCACATCAGATATATATTAATGCAGGATAATCTGTAAGAAAAGCATTCTTTCATAAACATTTTTTTTCTTTGTAAAACCATCAATCAACTTCCTAGCTGAGCACCATGTGGCTCAGCTTAAGAGATCCTCAGGAATGCTTCAGTGTCTATAAACCACTGACTGACTTCACAGACTTGGTGCCTTTCAGTGCCCATTGTCCTAAGTATTTGCTGAAGTTATTTGGCTGGCTGTCAGCAGCTAATTCTGATTTGTAACTTGGGAAACCAGCAGCAGGAGGTCCTTGGATCTGACTAGTGACATCCTCAGCACCAATTAGCCAAGGTGCAGACTGCCAGTAAAGAATTTTTTGCAGTTCCAATTATTTAATAGGAAGATACAGGACCACCTAAATATCTGTCAGAAAAAGAACTAAGACAAGCGTCTTGTTATTTAGCCCACCTTGAACCACAAAGAGAAACAAAAGGATACATGCTTTTGTTCCAAAGTTGTGCTTCCTAATAAAGATATATTCTAAAAAACGCAGCTCAACACACCAGCATTGTAAAAATAAAACAAAGCACAAAGTTTCCAAAGAAACATCACTACAGAACAGTAAATTTACATGGCTTATAAGGATTGAACTCATCTGTCCAGAGAATACATACATCGAAAGAATAGCTGAAGTTATTTCTATGCTAAAGAAACTCTATTGACATTCTGGGGAGTTCACCTTAAATTATCAGTATCTGCCTCTCTATTCCACAGGAAAAGGTAATTCACCTAACCATCTGAGGGCCACTCACTAGTTTCCAATCTGAAGCATTCCAAAGTTATTAATTAAAATGTATGTGTGAATTCTGTAACACAAATATTAAAACACTGATTTCTCCATAATTTCACAAGAGTCAGAATGAGAAAATTAACATTTTTTTAAGTCAGTGGGAGAAAATATAAACAACTTCACTATAGCTGCAGCTACTGGATTAATTTTTTTGTCCTCAGATTTATGAAACGTGAGGGACTGGATGACTCCATGTTAAGGCAATAATGCATTTCGTCTCAGATTAACTTGAATACAATCCAATTTAGAGGAGACTAGAAACCTGAAAGGTTTTTGATGGCTCATATATCACCAATTTGCTGGCTGTATGAAGTTCTAAACAAAGTGCTAATTTAAAGGAATAATACAAACCAGTGCATACATCCTGCAATACTGTTTTTGCTTGGACACATCCAAATGACCTAGCTGGCAGCAGCTATCCCAGACACTTATTTGAAGGAAAACAAATCTACAAGAGAACCTTGAAAAATAAAATGATGGGCTGAAGTTAAAGTACTAGGAGAAAAAAAAAAGGTTGCTTATTTCAAGTTAGATTGTGTGCCTTTTGCTGCAGCTGTGCCTGTAGTCTGGTCATATTTAATTTAATTTCTTTAAAAATGGTTCTTTAAAAAGAATCATAGCACACTCTGTAATGTTAGCATTATTTGTTGATGCCTGAATGATCTCAGTAAATAAATAACATTCATCTTATCCTACAAAGAGCACTTAATTAGCTCTCTTTTAAACTGAAAACACTTCATGGCTATGTCAGCCAATGGAAATGTGATTTTTTATTTCAAATAATTAATGCATGATAGAAATAAGAAAATAAAATGCTTTTTGAAAGAGTGCCCTTCATCTCATTTATCTTTCTACAACTAAAAAGTTAGTAGATAAGTTTTCTTCTTACCATAATTAGTTCTAACATGGCAGGAATACATATGACTCTAACCAGTGCCAGGTACTGTACAAACATCAACTCAATGCATCTTTTCTAGAAACCACACTCTTATATCACCAGTTTGGATACTGGAAGTGAAAAGCATACACATGACAGCTCTCAGAACTCACATTTTCCTGGAGTAGTTATTTCAGGGGATGATTTTTCCTTCACTCCTCCCTTCTAAGCCCCCTCTATAGACTGAAATTATGACACATCAGTTTCAACACTGCTGCAGCCTAAAGGAAATTCTCAACAGACATTTCTTCATCAAACATGAGCGTTTCTTTGCAGACAAAGCCTGATAATCAAGTCTACTTGCCTTGCCAGATCTGTTCTGCTCTTCCAAGCCCTTGTTTTTCTCTTAAGGGGCCCATCCTACAAGAATCTTAAAAGGATCTCTCTTGGATCTACAGTGGTCTCACACTTCTATTTGCTGCAGGTTTATGCCCTCTACTTATCTTTGCACAAAATCAAACAGCAAGCTGAGGAGACAAACTTTTTCCCCTATCCGTCTTCTTTCTTAATTACTAAGTTTTCTGCTGAGAAACAGCTTTCTTACATGGCCACCTGATTGGGCTCCTCAGTAATGTAAGCAATGTAACCAGAAAAAGTAGTTGGAAGGAAGAACATTTGACAGTGGACAGCCCTGACACTGACCAATGTAAACCGCTGCTCAGAAAGAATGAAAATATGTATCCAGGGATAAAAAATGATGAAAACAAAACAAAGAAGAATGGCATAACATCTTAAATAGTCACAACTTTTCTCCGGCCACCTATTTTTCTTCTCCTCCATCCTGCAGTGAAAAGGATAGAGAAATTAATTGACTAACAATGACTAAACCTAGTCTGTCTGCATCCTCATAAGGCTATTGCAATCCAGACTAGCTCTCCAGATGTTCACAGAGCAGCCATCCAGTGCATCATCCATCCTAGGGGAGACGGCAGTACAGGAGCCAGTACAAAGGGCCAAGAGTGGGAAGAGACTGAAGCTGTCTCTGGGAGCTCACTGCGAGCTTCTGTCAGCTTTGAAAGTGAAACTTCACCTTCTGCCTCTTCATATTAGGGCTTCTCTCCCCTCAAATCAACTTCTCATTTCTCAAGATCAGCTCAGTAGCTTTTCAACTACTACAGAAGTAGCTACTGTGCTCAACTCACAGGCTCCAAAATTTCAGCTGCCACAAGTGCTGCAAAGTGTTTTTCATTATACATACAAATTTGACAACATGGATCTAGAAAAAGCTCTGTAATAGCTACAATTCCAAGTTCAAGCCTAGGATGGTACAAATCATATCAGACCTGCACCTATACAAAAGGATCTGAGTGATATTTAACTTCTCCATTCCTGATGCAGGAATGCAAGCCCTACCAAGTTTCACTGTGGCTTGTTTTAATAATTGATATGCTGCAAAAACATTCTGCATAAGGAATGCATCTATTAAGTATTTAAACTAAGTATTTAAAATTAAGTATTAAAAATACTATGAAGAATTTAAAGCATAAGAGATTAAATACCTCTGAGTCCCAAATTGCATGCTATATGAAGGTGAGTATAACATTATTCTGGTACCATTCTTTCTAAATTCTTAATGGAACTCCCTACCACATTAAGGGCAACTTGTATTTATGCCAATGTTAATCCTTATGCTTATGTGAATTCAAATGTTTATTACACTTTTTCCATAATTTAGTTAACATGTAGACAAAACAGTGCATATGGATTTCCAAACAGCTCTCAAATGTCCTTCACCAATAACTTGCAGAGAAAGTAATATCTCATGGGATAGAAGGACTGAGGCCTCTTGTGGATTGCCTTGCTACAGGTAGGAGGCAACTGCTAGAAATAATTTGCTAGCTTTTACTAATTACCACATTTGTATGAGGATTGTTATGTTCAAGAGGCAAACAACCTGAAAAATCTGTGGAATAGGAACACAAAAAAAATTTGTGATGATATAAAATTATGCACAGGAAGTCAAAATTAAATTAGTAGTAACAACTTGCAGAGATTATAATGAACAAATGGGTAATAATAATAACACAGACAATGAAAGCCTGTACAGATAAACACAAAATAGCACACCACCAAAAAAAATTAAATGAAATGCTAAAAAAAATGGGCTCAAAATTATGTAGTACAGCCTAGATAAGGACAATAAATGTTTCTCCAGATAATTTTTTGAAAACATTATCTAACTAAATAACACCAATCAAAAAAAGGTTGGCAGAACATAAACACTGAATAAAAAAAGAATACAGAACTAAGGAGAAGCTAATGCTATGCCTTTCCCCACACCTTGGAATTTCAAAATTCTTAATTCTATCATGGCATTTCTTCATAAAAGTTATCATAAAGACTGTAATAAAGCAAACACAAGAAAACAGACCAGGTAATCCTGAAACAATTCCACTTGAGATTGACAGAGGTCAAAGAGAATACAACAAAGATCTACATAACCATGACCTTGCCAAGAAGATAATCAGGAAAATGACAACGCACCTGTTTTCAGTATTTCAGATTCCATAACTTAATAGAACCAATGAGTGTCTTGGGCAAAAGCTTTCAGTAAAAAAAAATGATTACTGCAAAGAGAAAGTAGGAAGCTCATTGCTATGGGCTGCTGCAGAGGCTGGAACCATAAGTGTCTATAAGAAAATTTATGAAGAAGAGGCTATTAAGGATGATTTTCAGACTGTTATCTTGGACCTGAGAGGGCCATGGGGCTGGGAGGCCATGCAAGGCTAAATTGAGCCTCACCTCAAGCTGCCTTGCTTCTTTCACTGTTCCCAAAGCATCCAGTACTGACCACCACTGGAGAAAAGCAGAACAAGCTTACTGAGTATTCTTGGCAGTTCCCTGACACAACAGAGCAACACTTCCTCATGATACCTACTTCAGTCACTTGTCAAGGTGTAAACAAGGCAGGAGAAAATGCCAAGTTAACTGATGAATTTATGATTTTATAATAAGAGACAGCGTACTGAACAGCAATTCCAAAGACTGATACAATTTTTATATCCTCTCTATTCCAGGCTTTGGTCTCAGTTCAAGGGAAATGTGGGCTTTGGTGAGACATACTGGGGAATCCCATATTCTTAGGCAAAACCAAGTATAGATACAGAGTTATATTTTCCTCAAACACCTTGTCAAGCTGAAAACAAACCAACTGAAGGAGAAACTGAAATGTCACATTAGGAAAATAGGCAGCTGAGCTCTGCCTAAGCACTTACTTACAAAGCTTTATCTAAACCATATCACTCTTCTTAACAGAAGGAAACCTTTTTAGTTGAAGTATTACAATATTTGCACTTGAAAAGTGGAAACAAAGACATGGAATTCAGATGCCTAAATCCTGGAATTTCAGTTCAGTCTAGTGATGTGTACCAGAATGCCATTAGGCATCGAAACAGAGTAGGAACACCAAGAGCAATGAGAATGAGGTGTCACAGAGCAGGACGTGATGCAAGCATGGCAGAGAGCATCAGTGCTAAGTGCAGACAACTGTGCCACCTGCACCCAGGCAGTAAGATGACCACCACTTTGTTTTATTCCAAGGAAAAAGAACTGCCAAAAATGAAGAGGTCTGGGCTTGCTTAAAAAATACTCATCCAACTGAGATGATTTTAGATGAAAGAAAATGGGAACTGTGTAATTATATACACTTACCTTGACAAATAGAAAGCAATCTGTGATTAGAACGTAGTAATTAGTTACAAAACGCTTCCCATGGATTTAATTACCCATCAGTCTACATGTTTCTTAATTACTTTTATCTCATTGAATCAGTAAAAATTTCTGCCTGGGGCAACTGCCACTCACTTATTTACACAGCTTCTAGTTTTTACAGTGAATATATTATAGCAACATGGCCAAACAATGCCAGAATTACAGTTTAAATTTCATGCAGAAGAAATTTCTCCCTCAATTTTCTATGGAAATTATTTTTTTAGATGTGAATTCAGACCTAACTTTATTATCCATGTGTTCAGGACGCTTGAAAACATCCAATATATCATTTAAAAGAAATTCAAAGAAAAACAGCAAGTTTTAAGTAAAAAGAAAATCAGCAACAAAAATACATTACACTCACATAAATGAAAAAATGGTTGACAGGCAAGATTGTAGACCTAATATACACATAACTTCTCAGAGAAATGTATGAAATTTCTAAATTTGAATCAAATCTTAAGATATAAGAACTGCTGAGGGAGTAAAACTGACTCCAAAACTGCCCTGTTATTGGTAAGATCCTCCATCATTAGCGTGTCCTCCTTGGGGTCAGTATCAGTTAAGGTCAAGAGATATGATTAAGTCACTCAACCTGCACAGAGCACACAGATGCCATAATGATTCACATGGAGAGAGATTATTCACAAAAAATGAAACCAAATTTATAGTTGCAGAAGTAGTAAGAATGTCTAATTTCTCCACACAAAACCCAGAAGGGTCAATTCATCTGCCTGCATTTTGGCTATAGTGACTTCTGCTACAGTTACCTGCTGTTTGCTCTGACAACAGACTCTTTGAAGCAAGAACTTTGTCTTTCCATCAAATTGATGGGCACAGTATTCCCAATATGAAGTAAATACCTACTACACATGGCATACATTTTTATAAGGTAATGTGCAATGACAAAGCTTATTTTTTCACAATTGAAGTTTTCAGAATATATGATTAGCAAAAGCATAAATATGGTTTAAGTGGCAAATGTCAAAAAGTCCAAAGAACAAAAACTAATATAATTTACATTGAGAAAACACTAGAGGTATTCTGGCAAATAACAACAACAAAAAGTAGGTTCCTTTATCTGTTAACACATTAGTTATTATATATTTCTCAAAGAAACTTTCTTAAATGGCTATTGTCCTGAAGTTTGATAAAAACAATGCCTTCTCTAATGAAGGTGTGTTTTGTTTTGGGGTTGCTGTGCATTTTAATTTAAAAAAAAAAACAAAAACAAAAAACAAAAAATTATTAACATATCCTAGTGGACCTTTTTTTGTCTTTCTATGCCAGCATTTCTGTAATTTCTCTTTCACATTATTTGAGACACCATCAATTTCATATCACATTTGCATATGCTTATAAATTAATGAAGAATAAAAATACTTAAAATTGTCTATGAGATGCTATCTTACTGTGTGTTTTCTTAAACGTTTCTCTATCATTTAGGGTTTTTTTAATTTAAAATTAGCAAAAAAAGGTAATTACAGGATATGCCTTTAGCCTTATTAATTCAAGTGTGTATAGAAGACTGTATCTCCTCTAGTATATTTTTATTTGTAGAAAACACAACAGCTTAGATTTATTTTCTCGTATGGGTATAGAAAACATTTCCACTAGAGCAAAGGAAAAGGTGTTGGACCAAAAGCTTCTAGCAAGAAAAAAGCAAAATCAGCCATGGCACATCAGCAGGGATGCACATGGCATCTTTTGGAGAAGCAGCAAGGTCAGCAGGCTGAGGCTGAGCATAGCAAACCTCAGCTGCAATCTTTGAGGATGTGGGACACCTCACCTGCCTGACACAACATCATCCCCTCTGCTGGGCTCCTTTCTCACCTGGCCCACAAAAGTCCCCTGATACCAGTGTGAGTCTGAAATGCACATCTCAGTCCTCTCATCAAAAGCCAGATTTTCCTCGTAGCTTTGGTAGTTAAAAATCAATGAGTAATCTTAATGTGCAAAAGTTTCAGGTCTGTTGAATTATTAATAAGCAATACAACTGTAAATGCTTTTGTTCACCATTCTTCAGTGCACTTGCAAATGATTTCAAAACGAAAGGTGCTGAAGCATGAAGATTATAGGCAGCCATTGCTTTTTGAAATCACAGTGCAGGGAATTGGTGGAATTCTTGCCTGCCTGGGTTATAATCAGACATTGTGAACTTTCCTTGAAAGCAGACTTCAAATTCACAGGGGTCCCCAGCCTTCAATCAAGAGAATGCTTGAAACGACCTCCATCTGCCATTTTAATGTATTCTTCCCAAAGACTTCCATAAATATTTAATATAAGAAACGCACTGTTTAAACACAATGAGTAGCTTGTGAAATTAAAATTGGCTGACGGATTACACGATATAATACACAGTAAACAATGGTAGAGAAACCATAGGCAGAGCCACACACTTTCCTTCTGCTCTTCAACTAAATGAATCAGAAAGGAACGTGAAGGCAAATTTCATGACACCCTTATTAAAGATATAGCAAGCCTTGTACAACTGTCTTAATACAGAGCACGTCTTTAATCTCATGTGTGCATGGGCACACAACAGACACTTGCCTGTCAGCTGGAGAGAAGACATATACAGAATATTTTCTTTTTTTTTTTTTTTCTTTTTTTTTTCTGAATCGCTTCTTTGCAAGGCAGTAAAAGCCTTCCTCCCTGGCCTCTTCAAAGCCCTGCAATGACAAAGCTGAGAAGACAAAGCTCTGTCCAAGATTTTAAGTTGGAGCTTAAAAGGGTGAATAATTAAACGACCCAATTTTGAAAAACACTAGACATCATATGACACTAAACCCACAGCAAATGCTTTGCAGGCTGCCTGACATACAGCCTCAACCAAATCACTGAGACAACTGCATTAGCAAATCTGTCAACAAAGCACATCCTGGCAGTTTTTTCACACATTTGCACTTTCTGGAAAAGCAGTTGTATGTAATTTACAAAATTCCCAATTTTAAACATTCACAAGAAGCTTAGCAATGTATGCTGCCTGCTCTGTGTGCCTGCATTTGATATTTACATACAGATACATACACACACATATATATATACAGAGGAAAAGATACAAATTTATTTTTAACCTACACATTCACTTCTTATAATAGCTGAAGCATCTAAACAGAAAAGCATAAATACTAAGAATATTTGTATGTTTGCAACACAAAATTACACCTCTTAAATATTTTGAAATACATCTGTGGTACATAACATCAGAAAGTAGTTTTCCACTCCAACCTACAGTGTTGTTTTTTCAGTAAATAAGAAGCGAGCATTGCTTCTGTAAGAAAAACAGTTCCTTTCTAGAAAGTATCATGCCCTTGGTAGAAAAGTAAAAACAACAATCCAGGACAGGTATGAAAACAATGCTTAGCCCTGCACAGAAATGTGTATCTAGATAAGACTTAACTCCATATGAAGACTGAAATATGACACAAATACAGGAATTCACTGAGGAAACCAACACTAACATTATTTGTGTGTGAGAATGATTCCTTGAAGAAACCAATCCTAACATTACTTCTGTATATACACACACACAAAAAATGTGTTTACACGACACGTACATACATTAGTTGTCTTGCAAATTTCTCAAATCCAGAAACTCATAATTCTGTGAAAGCATCAATAGAAACAGACATACAGTAGTAAACCACTGTAGTTACAGTCCTAATTTTTATAGTAACCTTTTATACCTTTTGAAATAAATCAAAATAATTTTAAAGCACATTAATTTCAGGCAAACAAATTGTTCTATCAGATATATTTTTATATTATTCCTGCTTACCTACAGTATCAGAAGAGGCTCCTTTTCCCATTTTTAAAACCCAAAACTCTTGGACCAAATTTCATTTCAGAGAAGTTACAGATCAAATTGATACCTACCTATTGCCCAAGTCAAGCCTTCCCAATCCAACTGCCAAGATCTAAATTCTTTAAACTGTGACTAATTATAAAATTTACATGTCATACAATTCTAAATCTCAGTACATTTATTCTTCTCAAAAATTCACCAAAAATTCACCAACACTTATTCTCCCTTAGTCTCTCTCTCTGGATACACTTACTTCTAAAAAAGCTCATTTACTGACATTATCATACCAAATATATTTTCTGTACCATATGCAAACCACAGTCTTGGAATCCAGGTAGATCATCCACTAAATAAGGTTTCTATTTAGTCTTCATTCAAGGACACTAAATGAAACCAAAAAATCCTATTATACATCCTTTGAAAATGATTCCTGATTCTCTTACCAGCCATCGTTACATACAACATACAAGCACATACACATACATGTGAGGACACATATCTTTAACAGAATGCAGTTTCTGGGAGACAGAAGAATGTGTGAAAGAGCCCAAGATGATAATGAAGATAGCACTTCAAATCCCTTAACATGTTTCAGTTCAGCCTGAAGCAGCATTAGATTCTAATTAAATACAGAGCAATATGAAATGATGGGAAATGTCTGGTTTTCTCAGTTTTACTCACAAGCATATATTGATGGGTTGTTGGTTAAAAAAAAAAAAAAAGGGAGGGAGGGAAACATAGTAAACTTTGGAAGAAGTGGAATAAAAATGAGTAACCCTGACCATGCAGAAAATCTGAGAGGAGGCAGAGTAGGAGGAATGCAAAAGTCACAGAATAACAGAGGTCATGAATCTGGTGTTTCCGAGTGCTCAGAGCACTAAATCTGAATTTACTGTTGACCCCGGAGAGTAAAAATGTTCTCCAGTTGTTCAGACCCATCAAGCAGATCATAAAAATTAAGATCTATAGAGATGCTCCTACTTATAAGGGCAACTGCTCTTTATCATCTTCACTACAATTAATTCAAAATATTTAAAGAAGTCCACGAACTAGGAAATTACTGCTTTCAAGAACAGATTACAACATTAGATAGCAGTGGCTTAATTTGCATTGCTGACAAGAAAATCCAGAAAACTCATTAATTTTACAACAGATACAACTCCTTATTTCATTACCTTGTTAACGTTTTTTTTCTGCTTTATGTCTTCTTTTTGGAAGAAGAGCCTTGTTTCTCTCTCATTTAAACTTAATGATCTGGTCCAACAAAACCATTTAGCTACTTCCATTTGGAATGAGTTTCCTGCAAGCTGCAATAAGTAAGCTTCTAGCTACCACTACCAATGCACTGGCACTCAAAAAACACACAAGTTTTTAATGTCAAGGAATATCAAGGAATATCAAGAAATACGTTATTTCCTTTTAGAGGTATTTGTAAAACAGTTAATAACTTGAAGTGCCAGAAGCAATCAAACTATGAGGGGTTTTATAATGTTAAGTTCCCAAAATGCTTATTAACTTTTCCTACTTTGCAAGTGAAATGTAAAAACATAATTTTGGAGAATTAAGCCATCGTATCACTTGAAAAAATTATCAGAAACCCCAAACAATGCTCCCAAATGTATAATCTGAAAACCAGGTTTCTTCACGTGTTAGCAGAAGTCTTTGCTTTGAGGGTGAGGAAGACTGACAGTGGAGACACAAATTTTGGCACTCTCACAGCTGGCAGCACAGGCCACTTAAAGAAGGGGTGCTCAATAATTCCTGTTTTAAATAAGCAGTACCTGTAGACAACCATTTATAGAAAAAGCAATGCTTAAGCACTAAGTTGCAGTTACTTTTATGCCAAATTAGAATAAAATAGCTGGACACTATTTCCATCAAAGGGACATAGATACTTAATTGAGTAGATACCATGACTGCACATTTACATGATTCTGCCAGTCCAAGGAATTTACAAACGTCACGTTATAGACCATAAAGTGTCAATTCTTCCATTTATAAGAAATTTGAAAAAGCAGAATCAGTGCTGAATCAGAGGACAGAGAACACCAGGGTGGGTAGTGCTATGCTGAAGATGGTGCAGCTGTCTTCCAAGAAGCCAAGGACTCAAAAAAATCTCAAATAAAAACTCAACAAATCTCAAATAAACGCTTATGTATGTAAAAACACCAATATTAATGAAAATTAAAAGTGGTGATGAAGACTAAGAAAATCCAATACAATGAATACCAAAGACAAAGGCATCTGTTGGTATTTTTATCCAAACATAACATCCAAAATGTTGAGAATATTTATGTCAGAGCAACTGGAAAAACATACATTCTGAAAACTATTCTTGCCTGAATAATATCAGGTGTGTACGAAATTTTGCTGACTTATGAATCAAAAGTCCATCTTTTCCCACCAGGTCAATATCTGGGACAGAAGTATTTTATCTGATTTGTGAAACAGTGGAGATCCTCAACAGGCCTATAAATTCAAAATACTTAGCACCTTAAAATGATGTATTTCATAAAAGAAAGTGATGCTAATAGTATAAATTTCCCAAGACACTTGGTGATAAACACAATAAAAGCAATTGAAACAAATTAACCTCAGAAAAATAACAAAATACTGTATTAATAAAAGTTGCCAATGAATAACTTGTTCGTTTCTCCCTGAAAGATTTTAAACTAGTTCTGGGCAAACAGTCTCCCCGCCCCCACCCTTTTTAATTCTTGTTTTCAATTTACCACTCACTTGGAAAAGTGACCTTACTTTTACCCTGCATCTCCCTCTGGTGGTTTCGTTTTCTATTTAAATGCAATTGTAGTAAGGAGATTTCTCTTGCCTTGCTCTAAAGCAAAACAGAGTTTTAAGTTTCAACTATTTTCATCTCCTTCTCCTTTCACTAGAGTTAAACTAACACAATTAAACTGAAGTTGTCAACTCAACTTTCCTTCTCCCTTTGTCCCTGCCAAGTGCTCTCTGGTGTTTCTCTGCCTCTTTTTCTCTGGCCATTCCTTCAGCCATACCCACGGAAACCCCTCAGTTTTCTGAGAGAAGGAACTAGCAGAATCACAAAATCAGACAGTCCTTACTGCAAACATTAATGCTCTCTGAAGTATTTGTTTCCACACATCGGCGTTACTACAGTTGTCTGCTGATGAATTTGCATCACTGGGATCTACAAACTGGAATTGCCAGCGCTCCCTCCCATGCTGCAGATCCACAACAGCATGTGAAGGTTTTACTGACACAGTTCGAAGAAGAGACGTGAATGAGCCAACACCAGCCCTCAAATTTCTAAAGGATGTCAACCTGTTTGCTGACAGAATATAGAGGCACATGCACAGGAGGAGAAATGCAAAATGTAACTCTCAGCTAGCACTGAAAACCTGCTCCTACCAAAAATAACACCAGCAAAGAGTGCATGTAACTATCAAATTTGCTACATTTCATGTTTCTTTATCTGGAGTGTGTTTGGGGTTGTGTCCTTGTAGAAGTTGTTTTTTCATCACTATTTTTATATGGAGAATATTGCCAACAACATCTGATGCTTTTTGAACTTAAAAAGAATGAAGCCAAAGTTTCCAAGGACAAAGGGTAACTTTTTGATAGGCTTTCTGGTACTTATCACTTTTTAATTACTAATAGTTTAAGTTACTAAATCATTACAGATAGTTCTGAAACTTTATCCAATTAATCTTTTTCCTTAACTTCGTTATATTAAAATAACTTACTGTTCCTAACACATACAAATAGTTTCTTACACTGAAAAGTCACTTAAGAAAAATGATTCCTCATGGAATCATGGCAGTAGGGAGCAGAAACCACTGCTCTAGCAAAAAAAAAATTCTTTGGAGTGATAGATGAGTAACTAACTCACAAATTGTTTCAACTCAATGACAAACATTCAGGAAAATTATTGAGCAAGAGGAACAGAAGGGCTTTCCTGGCTTCAGAAAAATACGACAAACAATGGACAGAAAAATAAAATGCATTGAAATGATCACACAAAGTCTTTTCAAATGATATCTAATGTTAGCACCATCCTCCCCTCACTTTTATGCTCTTTACACACGTCAGTGTACCAAAAAACCATCAATCATCAAGCAAGAGAAAAACATAAAACCTATCAAACTGTAGGGTGGTCTTTTCTCAGGAAAAATGTCAGAGCATTTCACTTTGATCTTTTTTTTTTCTCTTTCAGAAACAGACCAGGAAAACTTCTCCACCCTATAAAAATAATAAAGCACAAAGCCACACTTTCCAGTCCAGTCCAGAAAATAATTTCCAATGAAAATCGTTTCTTTCCAATGACACCAAGTGCCAAATTAACATAAAAAATGCTGCATCAGAAATATTATAATCATAATTTCATTTGAAAGAAGAAATTTCTGCTTTTATCATTGATCAATAAGAAAAAGGAACTAATATCTTAATAATGACACAGACTAATTATACATCTAATTTTCAGTGTCTAAAAAACCTACAGACTTCATTTTGTCATGTCCAGAAGCCTGTAAATCGAATATAATCAACACTATAATTAAGATTTCAAAATAGCTTCTATTGTAAGAGTTTGCCTTCAGTAATTAATTACTTCCCAGGGAAAAGAAAAATCTTCTGGGATTAAGTGACCATTTCACTCAGGAAAAAAAACCAAACCACTCTCTCTATATATGATTTAAATAAGTCTGTATGTTCTACATAGAAAACAGATTTCTCTTGGAAGTTTTTTTTTTTTTTTCTAAGCTGAAAAGCAGAATATAACACAGCAATTTCTTAGCAGCATGAGAATACAACTGCTACATTTTAGTAGGGAACTGACCACAGTCTTCTAAAGAGGGACCTCTCTGTTGAGGAGACACCGGGAATATCAATACTCACTTCTGGAATGCACAACTGACCTTTAAAAGCAACTGATCAGAAATACAAGTCAAACGTACAGGGCCTGGGAGTGATGGGCAAAGGCTGAATCTCTTAACAAAAGTCAAGACTTTCCCTGAAGGTTTTTACACAAATTAGGTGATTAGCAGAGTTTTAGAGTAAGAAGTCAAGTCTAAAAAAAACCTGGTTCTGAATCTTTGTATGCCTACAGTGAACTGGGAAACCAAACCTCAGCATGTAAGTCTATGTCACATCTCGATGTTAAGAAAGAGCTATAAATCTAATTATTGTTTCTATATCTGTATTACATTGAAGGCATTGAAGCAGATGGATAACAGACTAGGAGAGTAAAAACTGAGTTCATGTAGAAGCCACTTTTCAAAAATCTCTGGTAGCTCTACTATTGCCTGTCAAGTATTTACAGCACCTCATTAGACTCTCCCTCTGAGAAAAACAAATCAAGAAATGAAATTAACTCTTGAATTTACAAAAGTTCACTTTCTTAATACTGGGATTCACGTAAGAATTTCTTGGTGTATATATAAAGGCAAATGAAACAGTTTTATGATAAAAGTTTCTTTCCTGTTCCAAGCTTTGGCAAATAAAAATCCAAGTTAAGGAAACTGGGAAATAGTTAATGACTCAATATTGAATAAAATTTCACTCTTTGAAATATATGACCATTGAAGTCCCAATATACTGGTATTAAATGCAATTTGAAACCGTATTTTGACAAGAATTAATCTTAGCATAAATATTTTTCTTCTATATGGAAAAGACTTCTATTGTGTGACTATTAAAAAAGTCTGTCATTCCTGTGCGATAATTGATCTACAAATGTATTCAATCACGTAATCTTCAATGAAATTAAAAAGCAATTCCACGTAAATAGCCTTTACAGGTCACATACTTAAATATTTGCTTGTTACTAGACACACAGAGCTAGGCTGATTTCACTGAAGATGCATAAATGGTATAAGTAAATAATGGAGGCCTGAAAGGTAACTAAAAATATTGGTGTAGCTACAAATCCAATGACACATTTTTTCTTTGCTTATCAAAACCAAGATACAAACTGCTAGCTTAAAGCTCGGATGATGGTGAACGTGGGCAAAAATCCCTAATTTTACTGATTTTCCCGTCTTCCATTCTGGTGGACGAAACACAGGCCCACAAGGCTGAGGGCAGATGTTCAGGTTTAGCAGGCAGAAAGGAATCCCCTATATAATCAGTATATTAATAGGCCTTACCAGAGTTTTATTACAGAGTCCTTCGAAACTGCTGACCCAACACAGCAAGAGGAGCATATACTGGTCAACAGCCCAACTCTGATTAAAGGAATTATGACCAACAGAAGTGGCAGAAACAGTATTAAAAGTAGCATGTCAGTATCTAGTGCTAAAGAAAGTTGTTACTGAATGAGATAAAAGTCTGATACAGTTTACAAACGCAAATATGGAAGGAATACAGAAAAGCTTGTTTCAGAAAATCCAACAGCTCAGCAGAACTGTGTGAAGAAGCCTTTTATACTTATCCCTCAAGAATTTTCAATTCTAGTTGGGCAAATAATTATCAGCTCCACATGAGACATTTTACATAGATGGAAACAGAAAAGTACAGAAAAAGAAAAAAAAATACAGACAAATTTTAGTAAGTCCTTTATGCTTGAAGGAGAAGCCCACAAAATTACTCATAGAGCTCTACAGCCAGCAGTACAATCCCATAAGCTCTTGATTAAGTTCTTCAAACTTTAAAAAAAACGCCATAGAATTCAGAAGGGGCAGGAGATGTACTCCTGAGCCGAAGAATCTTCAACAGACTCACAGGACCCCAGCAGAATCCCTCCTTTTGCTATTCATAAAATTTGCCTGAAAAGGAAAATTTAGAATGAAAAACGCTTGCAAAAATTGCAAAATTTAAAGTGCAATAACAACAAGCTGGACAGCAAGACAATTACCATGCATTATGTACACCTGCAAAAGTCCTGGAAGAGTGCACAGAAAAATGGAAAGAAAGAGTGGGGTTATGAAAGTCTTGCCTTCTAAGAAGAATCTGATACATATGAAATACAAATCCTGCAATAAGCAGTCAGAGACCTTTTTGAGCAGTTTATTGCCATAAAATAGCAACAGATACAATGTGACAAGTTCCCTATCTTCTTAGAAAAATACTAGTTCCCAAAACCCAAGACTTTACTACTTTGAACCAGGAGGGAATGCTGCAAGTATTAAATGCTACAGTATTTCCAATTATAAGAGGTCATTAATTATCAATATATACCTGCTATAGAAATGACACTAATTAAAATGCAGAAAAACGACAACAACAATAAAACCCAAAGAAACTCATCTATCTATGCAGCATAAATGTACAAACTTGTATGTGTTCTGCCAGGACTCAGACAAATCAGTTACCTCATAAGCTGTAATTTTCATTTGTGAGAAGTCAGTCCAAGGCAGGCAGAGTCAAGTTAATTCAATTCAGGATCCTCTGCAATCCTGTATCTGCCTATGCTGCAGTAAAGCTCTAGCAGTTCTCACACATGCACAACTAATATATTTATGAAGAACCAACACAAAGATGTAGATATGTAGATCAACACCTCAGTTATAGTTGTGAAAACCCCTTCTTACTGAAACAGGAGTGTTAAATCAATACATTTAGTATTAAAGCTTAACATGCATTTTATGAAGCTTAAAATCCTGGAAAATGGAAAGAGGTATATATTACATATACTGTGCTTTTTGTATTCTTATTAGGTCTTAGGTAAAATTAAATATTTCAAGGAAATAATGATAGATACAATTATGATTTACTCTTATAACTACACTAGAGTCAGACATTGCTAAGAAGATCATGCAGAACCGAGTGGTTTATACTGAAGCTTTTTATTGGTGTTTCTATTAAAATTACATTTGTATGTTTGCACTGACAGGTTTGGGGGTTTTGGTGCAGCTAAAGATATGTAAAGTCTTTTGTTTGTTTTCAACCATGTGAGCATGGGCCTGACAAGGACTTGTAACATCAGTACAAAGGACACAAACCTTTAAAACTAAAATGCAGGTAAGGACAGACTGTCTCTAGAGATATACAAAATAGTACACTGAAAAACTGTTAGCCATTACAATGCCTATTCTATGATATGAAATAGATTATCAACGTAAGTCCTACACACTTGCTTCTACATTCTCTTGTTCAAAACCATTAGTTGCCAGTAAACAGTATTAATAAACACCTTGCCATATGACAACCAGAGGATGTAACAACTGGATAGCCAGTTAAGACCAGCAGAAGACAACCCCAAACAGCTTCCAGTGAAACCACACTCTTAAATTTAAGGTTCAAGGATAGCAAACAAGAAAAACAAAACAAAACAACAAACCATCAAAAACTATGCTAATAGCTCTGTAGCACCCTGAACCACCAACAATTTGAATGGCAGCATGCTACAAACCAAATGAGTCAATTTTCTGCCACCTGACCTACATCAGTCATTCATACTACTCCATGAGCAGTAAAACCTATCTACATGTCTGCTAAGACAAACAGGAAGAGTTGCTTTCCCATATATTTTCCGACAGTTTCAAAATTCAGCCGTAGAGTCAGCTATACTTTCTACAACAGGACTTATTTACTTCTTCAGGTTTTAGGACACATGGATACTCCGACATACACTCAAACAACTCTCTGCGGTTTATGATAGACAGCGTGCATGATCCTTGGGCAGCTTTAATAAATTTTAAAGTTTGGATAAAATAAATTTACACCTACAAATGGATTGTTTTAGATGCTAAGCCGTGCAGCTACCCCTAACAAACACCTTGCAATGAGTTTTAGCATTTGCACAGGGAGATTATCACAGTAGGCTCCTTGACACAGCAGAGCTCACTGTGATAAAAAACAAAACGCGCCTTCCCCTTCTCCCTGGGGGTGTGCAGGATTCTGAACCATTAGCAAATACAACTCCATTATGTGGGAAGGAAGTGGGAAATGGTTGTGCTCTGCAGGTGTTCAAAAATACATTTTCAGTAAGGGAGCAGATGCGTGAAAAGAAACAATTCAAGTAAGCACATGGCACCATAATCAGTCTTACTACTGTATTTGAAAGCAACTGTCTTCCTCTCAAATATACAAGTTGCTTGCTTTTGGCATCACATGTATTTATTGCACCTGCAAGTGCTTGAATGTATTACACTTCTACATTTCAATGTACCGTTCTTTTAAAGCAACAGGACACAAGAGATCAAAACATGAACAAGTGATGAGCTTGGTCACAATAAACCCTGTCAATTTACACAGCACAGGGAGTTGCCTAAAATGCATTTTAATTTTCAAACTTAAATGTCAATAATGTATACAGAATGAGGTGTAATAAAATAACTTTGCCTTCATTTTAGATGCTTCTGCTACCTTATATTGCCAGACAATTGCTTGTTAATATACTCTGAACATGTGAAACATCCATTGTTACAGAACGCTTTGGTTCAATTCATTTTGAGGAACCAAGAAACCCAGAGAGACCCAAAGTGCTTCAAAAATAAGTGTCAGGAAAATTAAGGTCCTCTCTTGCAAATGTAAACCCAACAAAAACTGGATCATTCAACTGTGTTGAGTAAAACAAATAACCCTTAAGCAGAAACTCTGAAACAAAAACATAAGTTATTTTCTCACTAGTTGCACTTATCAGTGCACATTTCTTTTACGTAGAAACAGCCCAAAAGGTTACAGGACAGCACTCTGCATGACTACTGCTTTTTAATAAAGTTTCACTTTCTTCTGAATACCAGAACTTGAGGACTTCTAAATAAGGCACTTAGAACCTGTGACCAAAGCCTCAATTAGTGTTAAAGGCATCTAAAAGTGTTGATTTATGATTAAATGATCTAGCACTGGGCCAGTAGTTCTAGTCAATGGACTAAGAACTGAACAGGGCAGGAGACTGAACTATCCTGTCTATTTCCAGGTGGCCCTTGCAGGTGAAGAGAGAAGGGAATGACTGGGCCAGAATAGTCTGCCTCTTGTCATACTAAATTCACACTTAAGGAGAGACATCAGTCTGCAACTGCTATTCTGACACTTCTTGTGAATATTCAATAATGGACTTTTGTTTTGCTTTTTAAAACTGTTAAATGAATTTCCTAAGAAACAATTTCACAATTTCTACTACCTTAGAATCTGTTTATTATTTTACACTTCATAAATTAAGCATTTTCTGTGCCTGCATACATGTAGCTTCTTGGCATTAAAAACTCCCTCTTTTTTATTTCTCTCAAATAGTATGCCCTATCAAGACACTCACCTGCATTTATGCTAATAAAAATCAATTTTAAGCTGAACCAGTTCCTCCTTCCTTTTTCACTTCGATTGACAACATAACCCCAAATAGGAAGTTTAACTTCCTTATTCCTCCCTTTCTGGGGTTTTTTTTCAGGTTCTCTAGGGACTCTCTCCACCATGACTGTCCCCTAGAGTAAAATTCAATGCAAGAATGGCTGCTTCTTTTATCTATTTGAATTCCTCCAATGTCCTAAATCATTTTTACTCTATACTGATTTTTCAGTTCTATTTCCAATAGGCCTACAAATGACATTATCAGGTTTGAGAGTAACTACATACTCTTTTCCAACCTGTTGAGCTATTAAATAGATACTATGCTACCAAATCAAAGTTTCACTAAGTTTCAACCATATTTCAACAGTCAGCATTTTAATAGGTCCATATTCTTGTTTCAAGAACTTTCGTTTTAACACTCAGGATTAACTGATGACAACTAGTTTTCCAGATGACTCTTCTATATTCTTGCATCTATCTGCCATTAGCATTTACTCTACCCAGAATCATAGTCTCCTTCATATGTTATCCATATTCTGAAGGAGACAGTAACAAACACACCAGATTAAGTTTAATTACCTAGGCCATTCACTGCCCACTGCTTTAAAATTCTGTTTGCAGTGCTCTCAGAAGGAAGCTAAAGACACAGTTTCCTTTGACCTAACTTTATTCTCGCAATTGTTAATTACAGCTATAGCTCCTTTAACATATGAATGATGTGCAAAAACCTACAAAGTTCCAATGATGAAGAAATTAAAATTTTAAAGTTCATTATGCTGAAGTAGAATGAATTGTCCAGTGGTTTACTGGCTGTCTACATTTGACTCTTCCCTAAACAGTACTATTGATATACACACACTTTTTACACAACTATGAGAAAGAAGAAGAAGTTGTAAAAAGTGGATGCCTTTTAAAAGTAAACATTTACTATGCCACGGTACTGACCTACAGTGGTATTTCCTATGCTTAGTACACATAGTGCAGTGAGATATTTTTCCACTGTAACTGTTTATCATTAATGCACTTCTGTTTCATAAGGGAAGGGTAACAGCAAGAAAGTCTCTTTCCGTCGTTCAGTATCGATAACAAAGCAATCACAGTCCTTTATAGAAACAATAAAGCAGTATTGCTTTCTTTTCTATTCTCTTTCCCCTTCCACCTATTGCTACACTGCCACAAGCCACACAAAGAAGTTAATGTTTTCTAAGTTAAACAACTGGCTGTCTGCTTATCTGAAAACTTCAACGTGGTGGTGCAACTTCCAGCTACCTGTGGGCGAGCGCAGTGCCTGGCAACCCTGCAAAGCACGCCGGCTCCAGCTCCAAGTCCTGGCGCGTGCCTCAGAGCCAACATTCCCAGCCCCAGTGGGCACTACCAGCCCCTTCTCCCCCACTGCCTGCATGCTCTGTGAACTGTGGTTCAAACAGCCAATAAAACCAAGCTGCACACAGAGGTGGGGGAGGGGGGGGCAAAAGACGCAGATATTTGGGCCAGGGCCAGGCCCACCTACCGGATAATCCCGGTTTACATCCGACAGCTGTTTATACTTACCTGGTGTGCGGCAGGTGCGGGACAAAAGGGTCACAGAGCCCTGCAGCACCTGCTGCCTCCACCCTTGCCCTCGCCAGCAGGCAGCACCCAGCACCTCCCAGTACCTCCACAGGCTCCTGGAAGCAGCTCCTAGGGAGCATGGCCCACCACCCTGCCCCTGGCTCGCTGGAGTACAGCCTGTGGCACCCAGCTGAAGGAGGTCATTCTTCACCAGACATCAGCATGTAGGAGCTACCAGCCCATCATGGATGGCCCTCTGAGTGCCTCCTCCAAAACACACTCAGAGAATCATCACTCCGGCTGTGGGAAGGAAAAGCCAGCTGCTGGTGCTCAAACATTTCCTTTGGCTCGATCTTAAAAACCACAGAAGGTTTTTCGCTTTACTATGCCCAAATTGCACAGTGAGCACAATTTTTGGAACAAGTTCTCAAGGAAAAATAATAATAATTTAGGTGCAACAGACAGAGGGCTGGAAATGTCACCACTCCTCGTTCCAAGCCAGCTGTTCAATCATCACTGTGTTGTGCTCATTTTGGTGCCCCTCTAATGCACTGTCACATGCAGTCCTTGCTACATGAAGTATTACTGGCAATATGATGTTACAGTCAACAATACTTTTAAACATTTTCCAGCCAGCCATAGTCAAGAGTCCTTGCTGAACAGAGCTGAAAGATTGTCTTCCTCTTTCGCAGGTAAACCAGAAATGTGGAGAACGTGTCAAAACTGAGAATTTAACAACCAGGCCTAAATACTACAAAGGTGCAGGACTAAGGCAACATAGAAAGGAGAGGAGAAAAGAAAAAACCAAAACCAACAACAAAAATCCAAACCAGACATGATGGCCAAAGGTGCTACTTTTATACAGCTCCATGGGATGTTGTTTTCATGAAGGTCATTTAAAGAACTAAAATTATTTCACATACAGCTCTGACCAATTTTGTTTGCCTTGAAAGTCCATGAGGTTTTTTTCTTGGGCAGGTAACTGAAAAAAGCCCTTTGCTTTTCTACAGGAGAATCACAGAGCAAGTATCTCCAGATTAAGAAAGGGAACCCAAGGTCCTTTGACCTAGTATCTCTCACTTCCATCACCAGTGGGAAAGAAAAAAAGAGAAAGGAACAAAGACAAAAGCTGATGGGTTTAAATCAAAAAAGTCAGGCATTCACCCTTAACACTATGAGTTCTACAAAGGAAAGGGAGCAGTAACTGCTTATTACCTGGAGGTTGAGCAGCACACATTGTCTGAAAAACATTTCTTCAAAGTGGTAAGGAGAGATGATAAACCCAGCCCACACTACAGTGCATTTGACCAAATTCCCACATATATTAATTAAAAAATGCACCTATTTCGACTAGTCTGTGACATAAATGACACACATACATCATTCCATAACTGATTCATCCATAGGGAAAAACAACAAAAAAAAAAAAAAAAAAAAAAAAAAAAAAAAAAAAAAAAAAAAAAAAAAAAAAAAAAAAAAAAAAACCAAACACCCACCCAAAAAACTCCCCAACTCTAAATGCTGTAAAAGAAAAACAAGAAAAAACATGTGGAAGCACAAAAACATTAAAAAGTAAATAAATCTCACTTAAGCACATGGAAAGACTTTCACTGTTAGAAGACTCAAACCCTATATACAACTGCTAAGATCCCAAGGAAGGAGAGAATTTTTACATCATGGTGTTAAAGATATGAAATTTACCTTGTTCAAGTACATACCTTAATCCAAACAGTATAATCAGTAATAATACAAAATCAGCAAGCCAACTTTTTGAAGCATTTAATATACGGTTCAGCACTTATGTATATTAGTTGCAGCATGGTTCCAACCATTACATGAACAATTCTGAATGTCTAAGTAACCAAAATCAGCTGATCAGACCAGAATATCAGAGTCACAGAGTACTTGAAATGATAAACTGAAATTTATCCATTACTGCAGTGAAAACAGGAAAAGATGATCCAAGTGTCCAGCAATATTTCATACAAAAACTACGAAAACAAGAAATACAATACTTGAAAAGAAATCCAAAAGCAATCTTGCAATGAAACCTGAATTACTGCAATCAGTAATCCAATTCGAAAAACAAAGTTTCTAAAAATCAGATTAGTAAATTTGGTTTACATTTATGCATTTACATAGTAGTAACACAGATTCTTTCTTTAACAGTATATCATAATACAATATAAAGGAACTCCTCTCACTTTATAATATCAAATTAACTGTAATGTATATGTTCCTAGTAGTACATTGGCCAGGAGTGTGGGAGGTGTATCTCACCAGGTACCTCTTCTGGCTGAACAAACTGACATGCTTTGCAGCCTGGACTGCAGATAAAGAGCTACGACACCCCTAAGGTTAAAGCAGTTGACAATGAAAAGATCCCTTAATGGAAAGGCCTTCAAAAATCTGTCCCTGCCTGAGCAGGAGGTTGGGACCAGAGAATACCTAGAGGTGCCTTCAGCCTCAACCCTATGGTGATTCTAGGAAATAAATTCTCCCAGCTCCCACACAGGAAAACATGACATCACCTCAGGTGTTATTTGAAGGCGGGCAAGATACTGTGAAGGTAGTGTCATGTTTATTTTCATCTATAGATTCTGCAAGGGAATTTTCTGAATACTTTGGGGAAAACAGATGGAATCACATTGATTTTAAGTATCTCATTTAGGTGTCTAAATAAGAGGATTATTTTCCTTTATATTCAATGGAGACTGGGTTTTAGTTCTTAATTCCTACACATCTTGGGTAGGTAACCTAAGTGCATAGCATACTTGAGAGAAGCCAGGAAGCAATTCTCTTGGAACAAACTATGTCATTTTAAAAAATGAAACATGGTAAATAACTTTCACTATGTTTGAAATCCGGCTTTCTTGTGCCATTTTCTGTCAGTTTGACAAAAAGCTTGAAGAACTCTGTAAGATACAGACTTATGCACATCAAGCCAAAACAAGCTCAATTACACACTGAAGTCAAATAAATGCATCTTTAAGACTGAAATCCGTATTATCAGATGAAGTCTACCAACATTATCTTTCCTTTACAAGTTCATTTAATGGTAAAAAATCCAACTTGCATCTCTGTGCTGAAAATACAAAAAAAAAAAATCAAATGACTACTTAAAATGGAAGAGCAGAACTCAGAAAACAGTAGAAACATTTAAGACTTGCAGCAATTTTGCAGGATTTAATTAAAAGCTGCAAGACATACTTAGGGATAGGTCTTTTAAAAAGAATTCATGCCTTTGGGATATAGTAATATATAAGACTTCAGCCAGTCAATAGTTCCTTGTACTAGTGCCCAGTTTGTCTCACTGCGCATACATTATGGTTAATATTAAATTATTCCATCCTTAGTGTGTACCTGGGGGAAGGAAAGGACTGCCCACTGGGAGGGGTTTTTGTGCCATAGTAGCACATATTTCTGCCTTCTACAGCCATGTCTGCATAGGAAACCTGGAACCAGAAATTCCCCAGAAGTAATCATGAGAATGACTGCGACAAGTAACACAGGCCAGGTATTCTTAAACAATGCCATCACTATAACACCTTCAAAGATTTTTTTATTTCTAAATTTCCTCTTAGTCATCTCTTAGTCAAGATTGACACAGGACTAAGACAGTCTAGCCAGGAAGCAGCTTAGATAATTTCATGTACCAAAACAATGGAAGAATAAGTTTGTACTTCTTTTTGCAGTGGGCATACTCAATAGCAACCTGGATGCACAGTACTATTTAATGATGGCATGTTAGCATGCAATGTGAACCACATTCAGGAAACTATTAAAGATACTAATCACCACATAGACTAGTTTTAAAATTAACATATTAGGAGAAGCCCTCTAGTGTGTTCAGACAATGAGTCAGCTTCTAAAACCAGAACAGAAGCAGCTAATACAAATGAAATGCTAATTTTTCCCCAGACAGTGAAGCAACGCTCTCTGTGTGTTCCAGTTCTTTTGTAGCATGAGAACATCTGAGTTTATTCTCTCAGACTACAGTGTGGACCCTTGAAGAGTTTTTTGTTATTCCTTCCCATCTGGATGAGTTCTGGGAAAAAAGAAGGTTCAAACCTTTCATTTCCAACTACCAATTAACTGTACACAAGATGTGTGTTTCCATAACTCTTAGTACCCACACATTGCTAATGTCACAAAAATAGCTACAGTTATTCTTCAGATGTTCTCTCAGCACCAAAATAAGCAATACACACTTGTTTGTCTATCTCCTCTTCACCCTCAGTCACAAAACTGTATCAGCACTTTTGAATGCTGAGGAGTAGCTCTGCTCTATAATAAGAATATGTAGGACAATCACCTTCCTCAACAGACCTACTTTCCTGCATTTATGGAATACAAATTGAAACTACTCCTGTCCCCTTACACCACCTCTTAGGTCATACTCCAAAAAGAAGACAACTTCTTTCTTCCTACAACCAATGCATCATCAGAAAGAATCAAGTAAATTTTATTCCTGCATACTTAGGAACTATCTCACATTTAATATGGCCCCACTCTACACACAAGTACCTAATAATGTTTTATATACTCTGGTATATTTCTGCAATACAGTCACCTTCTGATTACAGTAAAGTTGTGAAAGTACCACACAACATATTTGGCCAGTATATCTTACTGCTTACAACATGTAGATCAAAAAGTATGCAGCTTGACATTTAATTCCCTAAAATGAATATGATTGTGGCAAGTAGAAAATGAAAGATTTTATTCTAAATCATCTAAGGACAGACATAGTAAAATCAGAAATCACCAGAGAAACATAAATTAAAATTTCATATTAGAAATATCTGTTAGAGAAAAGAAGTCAGCAGGTCCTCTACATGTACTCTTCAAGTTAATACCTTTTGGCAGGATGAAGCTGTTCAAAGATATAAAACTGAAATAATAACCACTGCAATGGTATTAACAGACATTTTTTTCAAGCTGCTTTAATCTTATAGTCTGTCCAAGAAATTAGCAGAGCACATACATGTGACTTACTGGCAAAAAAGAAAAAGGAAGGTAATTGAGCCAATTTTTTTTTTATATCATTGCTGCCCTCTTCTGGTTTAAAATTGTTCATTCTCCATACTTCATATACTAACTAATCCATCTCAACTAATTACATTACATTCATATGGAACATGTTCAGAATTAAATTAATTTCATCAAACACACAAGCAATTCTGGCATGCTAAGAGTCCCACACACCTTTAAATATTATAATTTGAGAGTTGTGAATTAAAACCTATTATTAAAATTGATTGCTAGTATAATTTTTAAAAATTAACTGTTACTCTAAAGTATAGGAGTCAGCTTTGACATCATGACAGGTGTCAGCTTAAGGTTATCAGGAAAACAGAAAGCCAATGGAAGAATTTGAAAATGCTTATTCAAAAGAAGTATAAGGAGAAGACAGAATCACATTTTGCATCTATTCAGGCACAGAGCTTTTATCTGTTCCATTGCAGAAATATATCCAACAAATACAATTCTATATAAAACCAGTAATTCATAATTAAAAGAGTTTATTGTGTGTTTTATTGTGAACTAAGCACTTTTCATATTGCCAAGATCCAGAAAACCAGGCAGGCATAAATAACATCTACCCTTCTTTCTTGCCAAATATCAAACATCTCAGTATGGAATTCCAGAATAAAAACAGTGAGTACAAGGTTATGCGTTGCTCAAGGGCTGGAGAAACTCAGCATACTCTATCTTCATGATGCATGTAGCATTGTCCATTCCCCTTCTTGTTCCCATACATACCTTTCCTCCCACTAACTTGGCATCATAACTTCTCTCATCTTTTGCTGCTGCTCAGAGCAGGCTTAAAGAACAGCATACTCCAGCAGTTCATCAGGGTTTCATGTCCAGCTCAAAATCAAGAGTGACCCATGTTTCAAATTTAACACCACTGTTGCAGTTCTTTGTTCTCTGCATTAGTGGATGGCAATGGCTTCACTTCTTACTGTCGAATCAATTTCATGAGCTTTATCTGCACTTCTCATATAATTGCTCTACTGAAGACAGAATATTTTAAATATATTGTCAAACAAAAATAAATAAGTTTATTGTAAGTTTTTCAGCACCAAATATTTATAGCAATTGAGCTGTTAGTCACACAGAGAAGCTGCACAGTAATGGATATTTTACTCATGATGACCTACAGATTCCAGGCAAGAATAAATCTCCTTTCTCTTGCTGTATAAAAGTTAAGTTACTTATGCTGAAAGTTTTCAATGTAACAGCTATTTTTGTCCTAAGAATACAAATAATATGAGTGAAAGCCACTACAGTCCAATCTAGAAGCTTGCCAGAATCAACTATGTTTTTAAGCCATGCTTTGTTTCGGTTTGTTTGTTTGCTTGTTTTTGTTGGCTCTTTCATCAGCTGCTATAGAATTTAAGGCTTCATCTCGATCTTTAAAAACACAGCATGTATACTTTGGAGGATGGAGAAGGAGAAGAGAGATCCCTGGAGTTCAAGAGTTGCTGTGCTTCCATTTAACTTGGAAATGCCATTGCTACTGACAGTTGCCACCTCATATCACAAACCAAGGCCAACAGAAACAGTTCCAGAGGCTTATGCCTGCAAGGACAAAATAAGGTCTTTTTCTCAAGAGAGAGATGTGTCTGTCTAGGCAATAATGACCAAGAGGATTGAGGTAGAGGCTGCATTTAAAAGACAAACAATACGTGTGCTAAAATCTTGCAAACTAAGGTATTGTCTGAAAAAAGCAGGCTGCTACTTTCCCCCATCTCTGTCCAGAACTGAACTTCCCATAATTTAGGACAGAAACACTTTAGAGATTTCTTGCCTAGTGGTAAGCACTTCACCAGCAAAACTTTAAAAAAAAAGAACAAAAACAAACACTCAAAATCCCAAACAACACAAATCAAAACCTTTTACGTGTCAAATGCTGATTAAAAATCTCATCCCCAATCCCCAAATCAAAATACTTCTTAGTTTAAGTTCCCAAACCGAATGCACTTATGCCTTTCTCACCATGTACGAAACAGGGAGAAGGAAGGAGGAAAAGCTACCTGAACCCCACGTCCACATCAGGCATTAAAATTAAATTCTAAGGGTAGCTTATGGGAACAGTTAAAAAGCCAACATGGTTCTTGGTCTCTGAGGTTATGATGATCAACAGCATAACAATGCAGACAAGGTAAGTGGGTAAATGGACTCCAGAGTTTCTGCAAGCATGTGTGGTGGGCACTGAAGTATCACCACTTCCAATGGCCATTTAAAAAGACTCATTCACGTAAGCATGGTATCTGTCTTGTGGTTGCTATTAGAGAAGATCAAAAGAATCTTCCTGGACCCCATACCCTGAAGAGAGAAAAAATATTATATCTGGTAGCAGAACAAAAAAAACTCTGAACTTTCCTTGTTTCCCTTGAGTGTTTCAAAATGCTCTACCTTAGTGAGATCAATGTGATAAACACAATATTCCAGTACTCTAATCAAAAGAACTATTTTAAGTATACTCAGAGCAGCACATCCAGGAGTGGTACACCCTCTCAGGTCACAGGCTGCAGAGGTAATTTATCCACCAGGCCATGAGATGTTGATGCATTCCTCTGATAAAGGACTGCCACCAAGTTAATTCTTAAAAATGGATCACTCATGCTTTCATTCTGCAGGGGTTCCCAGAAGTGACAGAAGGGGCTTAATAATGCTTAGAACTGACTTTCATCAAGCTGATAAATTTGAATGTCTTTGCCATCCATAAAAACCTTTTTCATTCAAAGTTTACAGTGATTAAACTTTTATGTTCTCTGTACGTGCAGCATAGATTCTCATTCTGCTTCTACACATATCTACATTTAAAATTTCCATAGTTTCTCTCACTACAGTATTCGGTTTAATATGTTTTGGTTTGGTTTTTCATTTGTTTGGGGGGTTTGTGTGGGGTGTTTGTTTGTTGTATTTACCTCATAAATCAGCATTAGCTTGCACTAATCAGCATGAACTTCAAAAATCTGGGTTTGTTTGCTTACCTAAATTAAATAGCTATCAGGAGTTACCTCAGACATATAGAAATCGTTTTATATCTAGAAAGATAATTTTCTTTTTATTTATTTTTTTTTTTTAATACTGTAACAGGTCAGGCTCCAGTTAAAGGCTGAATGCTTTAACAAAAGCTGGGTGAAACTCATCCAAGGTATTACTCCACTGACTTCCAAGCATTTACATCAAGTACAAGCCTGATCCTAGGGTACACTATTAAAATGTTTTAAAAGTCAGATCCAGCAATGTCCTTTTTTCTATTAGAGAACAAACAATGCAAAATTATATAATGACCTATATTCAGCCGGGGGAAAGTAAGATTAATCAAAATGTCAAATATGTATAAAAGATGCATTAAAATAGAAAAGCCATATCAAGTACAAAACATTCCACAATAATACAATCTGACTATGGCCCCCAGTCCAGTAACTGCTTTGAAAACACTGCACACTCTCGGGCAAGTGAAAGCACAAGCACAGATCAGTTCCCAAGTACAGATGAATGCATGGAATCTGAGACACATTAAGCCTTCTCTACCTGAGACTACAGCCAAGCTGCACGTGTGGCACATCTATCACATTTGGAACATTTGGTGTTCTCATGTGAACAGTGCCTACAGAGGCACCAAGCTCCTTTTCCATTTTAAATTTGAAAATACACATCTCCATTTCCCCTAGTAATTACCACAAATGAATGGCAGTTCTCATTTCTTAGTCTGCACAGTGATTCCAAGGGGCAAAAGACACTTGTAGTGTTTTCAACTAACGACCATTTATTCACAGCATTTACTTAAGAGAAATGCAAGTAATGTAAGGCTTACAGATTTCCACTCCAATGAACAGAAAACACAGATGCCTGTCTGGAGGAATTCTTAGTATTTTTCATCACCTATTTAAGACATATACATTTCAGTACCGACAACCCATACATGCACAAAGCCTTAGAGTATTAGATACTGCCTTAAAATATAACAAGAGCACACTTTCCTACAAGTCATTTTGAGAGAAGGTTTAAGAAGAATGCAACATATGTCTCAGCAAGCTCCAGAAGGCTGTATTAATACATTCTGCTCACAAGAGCTGCTGTTTTGCATCACATCCACTCCAGTGTTTGGGCCTATACCCAACTAGAAGGAGATGTGATACTGAACAGACCAAGGGCTGCTCCAAGTCCGTACAGTCCAGGCTTGGGGGATAGAAGAATTAATGAGGAAATGAGAAAAAAGCAGATGGTGCTGCAGTACTTCTTCCTGCATATCTGCCACCTCAAGCGGTTTCTATACAGGCAAAGCCCCAGGGCCCCACCTGGTAGACATATAATTACCCTAAATGTGCACTTATGTTTCATTACACCTTAACCATCACTATGCACACTGATTACAAGTATCAATCCATTTCATTTTCATACACCTCTGCAGTTGTACAGCATTCAACTGTGAAAATTCAGCACTCTCGTCACTTCTAAAACAAGGCCCATGCTGATAAACAGCAGTGGGCAAATTATTTGTCACTCTGTGGGGTGCCAGTAGGGTTTGATAAGGATGACATCACTCCCATTTTACCAATAACAATGACACTAACAAGAACATGTAATCAGCGAGCCTCAGCGCTTGGTCTAGCTGTGGCAGGTGCAACTTTTTTTATGCTGTAAATAAGCCAGCCAGCATTAGCTTCCAGCACAAGTACAAAACTATTTATTTTATCAGAATGTTAAGCAGAACTTGGCTTCCATAAGGCACTGCAGCTGCTGTCGCTGCTTCTACAGATGCTTTCATTAATTTTATCAAGGACATACTGAAGTAAGTGCTTGATCAGCACAACGGCTATTTAGGAACAGCTGGAGAAATGAAACAATTAACTTAAGGAGACTATGCAAGCCCAATATGCAAATTAAAATAATTAAATATTTTTAAAAAATGCATTAAAACACATGTAAGAATGGAGCACAAAGCTTTATAAAGCAAGATTTGCAGTGGGGACAGGCCTGGCAAAAAAATAAGATCTTCACAAAGCTAACTTACATTTAAGTAAAATGCTTGTAACCTTTAAAATTATCCATGTTTTAACATTGTAATACTGACTTAGGTACTTTAAAAATAAGTTACAGTAAAAGATACTGCAGTTTGTAATAACTAAGCACAAAAAGGACTTTAATATTCTTAGAGAAGTTTCATTTTATTATTTGCCGTGAAGAAGTATTCTGCTACAGTGGACTAGAATTTTTAAAATGTTATTTGTTTTATGACACCTTTACTACTTGGAATACTTAAAGGACCAAACATACTTAATATACTGTATTTTATTTATCTTTCTTCAGAAAAGAACTTCATATTGTGTTCTAAGAAAGCATTAGAAAAAAATCCACTTGCTTACACCTCCTTATTCAACCTCTCATGGTATATGGCTGATTAAACCTCCCAGAAAATTTCTATCCCTGTGTTCGCAAAAAACTTTCCACCTAACAGCGGAAACTGAGCAGCTGAAGTTTCACCTCCCTGCATCTTCAAGGCTATCCAGCTACCACTCCTCAGATTTTGGAAAGGACAGCACCAGATAAATTAATGCTAGTTTTATTTTCTTCTCTGCCTCTGCTCAGGATACTAAGGATTTTCTGCAACATTACTATTCTGTCTCATTGCTGCAGCCTGGGAAAAATATGTCCAGATCTAGCTACTAGCATATTCACAAAGGAAAAAGAAACAGAATGGTAAAAAGAGAGCATTCTTCACAGCAGAAAATCTGGTGCAGGGCAACAATAATTACTTTTACACAAGTGCTCTGGGTAGTTTTACTGAAGTCAGCTTAGCTGGATCTGCCTGTGGCAGATGTGACACACTATCCTAGATAATGTTTGCTGTTTTCAGTAGGGGATATGGTGGGGGGAGCTGCAGCAGACATGCCCAAATAAGTCACTCCCAGGATGTGGTAAGTTTTGTCCAGACATGCCTTCTGAATCTCTCTCCTTTCTACACCCAAGAATGATAAGAAGCTTCTTGTACAGAAGACAGAATAATCTACCCTATGTGCAGAAACTGGAAAATACTGAAGGACAAAAGATAAGTCTGCTACACCCTTCCAGTGTTTGAATGCACTTAATATTTACATCTACATTTATTGTGAGTAATTATTGAAGCAGTCTGCAAGTAAACATATTTTCAGTGAAATCCATGAAATATACCTTCATAGATTAACCACAAGGCCTTCAAAAACCCTAGAGTTTCTGAGCAAAAATGTCTTCGCTACTGGTAATGAAACTGAACTTCCTTGAGCTCTTCATTAACCCTTCCTCTTTCATGTTCCCCTACTAGAAGCTCTATACATTAAGCTTTGCTATGATAGAATGTGTTCTAACAAAATTCTGTTCTCTGTGTTTGTCCTCTGTGTTTAAATAACAATACTGAGCACAGCTGAAGTAGAGTCACATACTAATATAACATTAGCTTGTATCAATAATGCAGCCCACACAAATTTTAATTTAAATACATAAAGGTAAGCTTTACCATTTGATAAGTATTACGTAGTACTTGCATTAGATAGATCTCTGTTAAATGACTGCTATGAGTATTGGTCACTTTCTTTCAGTAAGACCCTGAAGGTTAAAATTTTATTTTTTTAAAAAAGTGCTACTACTAATACTCAACGCTTGTTCGGAAAGTATGTCAGCTGACTGTTTATCCAGAGACAATGAAAAGGCCTACTCTGTAATGAGTAGGATTCCTACTGTGCAGCCAAAAACGAACTGGGGGGAAGCAACTGGATAAACTGGATTTTCCTGTTGTCCCAGAGTATTCATACAGATGAAAAATCATATATGTTTTATCTATATGCAACAAATTTGATTTTAAAATATATGATATCAAACCCTTCAAACAGCTTCATTTCCTTAACCATGACCTATTCCTCTCCTTAAGTAATTGGGAAATTTTTAAAGTTTTATCACATACAGAAGGTTAAACAGTCTAGATTCTGATAAGCTAACTGCAAAGCAAACCACCAAAAAATCTAGTTAAGGGAGAACAGCTCGTTCTACTCCCAAATGCCACTTCTTGCTCCTAGCAAGGCAATATTATTTAGGTAGATGAGAACTGCTTACTCAAACCACACAGACTTTTCTAAGATGACAAAGCAACTGAGATTTCGCCTTTAAAATTTACAAAAAATGTCTCACAGATTTCTGATATCTGCTATACATGGTACAACCACAAAATTTCTCTTGAGATATTTACACATTAGTGTCCTAAAGTGACTCAAGAGTTGCACCCCATGCAGCACAGCATTATGGTCCTGAAACAATAAAAGTAGTTTAACTAGCAGGAGAGCCATTTAGGAGATCAAGCAATAGGCATGCTTAACTATAGGTGACTCAAAGGAAGCTGGGCCATGACAGCTACAATCATCAATATCTAACACTGTGTTAGCTTTCAAAACAATGGCCCGTGATCAACTACACATCCAATATGAAGGAAACTGATCCAGAGTTGGCTGTCTCCTTTGATCGTTTTAGGAAACTCTGCTGTTATACAGGGGTCTATTAAAATGGTATATTACATCTGCTATTGCATGGAAAGATAAAACCAGAAAAAAGATGAAAACTTTCAGGCTTAGGTAGGTCACATTTTTTCCACTATCATTGCATTGCATTGCTTATCACAATTTGATAAGAAGTAGATCTGGCAGATTTTGTTAAAACTTACTTTCTGAGGAAACTGTGAAGCCATTTTTGTAACAATGAAGATGTCTTCAGGTTAAGGAATGAGATACTTCCAAATTTCTTCTTCCTCTTCATTGTGACAAGAGCAGACACTTAACCTAAGAAACACTTCCAAAGCTCAAGACACCAAATATAAAACTGGCACCATTTAGCCTGTTCTCCACAATGGGTTCAAACAGGTGAGCCAATATTCATTCTACAGTGAATTTCAGTGCTAAAGGACAGGAGTTCATGCACATACAAGACAGAGACCCATGTCACTGTAACACGGGGCCTGCTGCAGTGTTCCAGTACAGATACATTAGTTACATGCACTCCATAGTTGCTTACCCTCAAACACAGAACTTATTTTTAAGACAGCCTGCATCAGTATTTTAAAGTAAATTCCTTTTTGTAATTCATTTTTGAAAAGGGAAAAATAAATTACAAGAGGAAAGAAAGCACCACCTATACACAAAAAATGTGATTGGTTCTAGAGCATCCTGTAAGTAATGACATGCTTTTCATGTCCTTTGCACTTGTATATCTGCAGCATACACAGCATCAAGTTTTTGTCACCAGCCTGACAGCTTCTGATAAACTATTTTCACAGCAAAGTAAAAAAATAAAATGTCTCTGCTAAAAAGTTTCCAGTCAACTGATACATTAAATTCAGAACTAAAAATTGATATAAAAATACCCTCTAGACTATCCAAGAAAAAGTCTGTGTACAAAAGCACATGAAATTCATAGTTTACTATATACACACAATTTTTCAGATTATACTCAAAATCAGGGCAACACTCACAGACACTCATCATTATCATCCACTATTACAGAAGACTGAAAGAGTCATAAAAATCAGTAATGGATTTTGTTAGAAGCATAAATTCTCATAACATTTTTTATTACAAATCAAGACTAAAGAAACGGGTTCTGTGTGGAAATAATTCAATGTATAAAAGAATTTCATTTCTCACCTAGAAAGCAAATAAGCACTTGTGTATTTTAATGTAGTGAAAAGTTAAAGGTTCTCTCCCCTTTTGATCTGCTAAGTCAGTTTTGCAAAAATTTTTGGAAAAAATATCCTTGTCTAGAATGCCTAGCACCATGGCCATAGAGTATAAACACTTTCCACTTTGAGTACCTCTGATATTTGACAGCTCTACGAGCACTTGAACATCATTTATCACGTTTATTTTTAATAGCTCTCCCTGGGCACAGCTGCCTTGGATGCCAATCTTCTTTTCTTTGGCCTCCTGTAAATATTTGAAATAGCTATTCATTAACAGTTGCACATTTATTCGGCACTGTTGTACTGCTTGTGAACTGAAAATAGCTTTTATTTTTCTCCCCCTATCTTTTGGCTGATCTGAAAAAAGCCTGCTGTTTAGGTTCAGTCTGTCAGGATTTAAATTATGCTCCAGCTGAGAGCTAATCAAGGGTATCTGACCTGGTTTACAAATAAGCTAGGAACAAGAGCATTATTTTTCCTTTTTTTTTTTTTTCTTTAGGGCATTGGGGCCATATATGAAAACAAACCATGAACAAGTCACAAATACAGTTATCCTAAATTAAAGCAGAAGCAATTTGTCCAAAACAACTTGTTCTCACAGGTGCCTTCCTAGAGGTTCTTGAGTATTCTCACTGACAGCTCTTACACCTAGCTTACGTGCAATATTTGAATTTCAGATTTCGGTACTTTTACACAATGTACACAGCTTTAAAAAGGCATGTATTAAAGCTATCAAGACACCCTGGCATGCACATCAGGAGTCTCACATATCTGTACAAATCATAGCTTTTATTTTCATGGAGCGATATTGCAGAAAAAAAATTTGTGTCATTCATTATGATTGCTCCTAATCTATTTCCACATACAAGAAAACTGTGCATAAAAGCCATCTCCCTAATATCTGAGCTTACCAAATTGCACAAAACTCTGAAGTGTGTTTTAAGGTCTATTTACTTTGGATTTAGACTAGAGAGGCCACAGAGCTCCCTAAAACATACCAGGGCAAAATGCACCTAAACTGTCACTTCTGTAGCATGTAATAAGAACATCGGTTTTTGAATGCAGACTCTTCAACACGTGAGAGGGTTTTAAGACATGAAAAACTGTCTCATCTAATGAAAAAAGCCCCTAATGCATCCAATACAATTTAACTCTCTTCCTTCAGAAGGCTGCTAAAGCTGTAGAATATATAAGTGTTGCTCAACTGGTATTATGTGGTATGAATGATGACAGGGGAGATGCAAGTAGGGTTTTCTTCCACCTAGTCCTGTCCTGTTATTTCATGAACAATCGCAATCACTGCAGCATTATATCTAAACCCGGCATCAAAATATTTTAACACATTGCCTTTTATCTTAACATAGTAGGAGGTACTCGAGGGAAGGTTAGCAAAAAGCAGGGACAACTGTTAACCATAAGAGAGATCCATCTAATCTCTAGGACCAAGCTTGCAAATTTATTTTGTATAAGATACATTTAGTATTCTCTCAACATTCTCTCCCTGTGGTGACTGGGCTCATCATCACCCAGAATTTTACTCTATGACTTCACTGACTGCAGTATGGAAGATTAGACAATTTCTTTTTATAACTTACACTTAACACTTGAGATATGCTGTGAGTTGAGTTGCTTGATGTTGAAGTCTCTTGCTTCTGTAAACTGCACCTTTATCATTTAATCACATAACACTTTTAAAGGTCTTTGAAAGAAAGTTATCTCAGATCAAAACAGCTCTTAGTTTCCTATTAAATTAATCTTGAAAGTTGCAATCTTATATTAGCATTAGATATGGAGATGGCATGGCCTTGAGTCACGGTGGTATTGCACAACATGTCAAGAGGATCACCACAAAACCCAACCTCCACGTGGAAGGTGAGCCCTCATTACAAAAGGTGATTGAGAGCAATACTAAAAGCATAAGACGCACTTCATAAAAGTACACTGGGGGAAATGAGTGACTTGCTGAAAAACAGCTTAAGAATAGCCACAAGTAAGGCCATTAGTCAGCTTAGCCCAGAGTGTTCTCCCACAGGATGTATAGTAGAGAGTATAAATAGAGGCAGCATAAATGATTTGATGAATGCTCCAAAAATTGTAACACGTAAAATAGTCAGCACATTGGTCACCTTGCAGTAGAAGGGGTAGTGGGGCACGCACGACTCATTCAGCCCATAAACAAAAACACAGAAAGGAGGTGGGTAAACTAGGAGAGATCCTAGTTCTGTCACAACTCCTATTCTCAAAAAAAATCTCTCCTTCACATTCCCACAGCAAAGAAAAAGAAGTTAGCAGAAGATACCATCTTGAGCAATCTTGTGAGAAGGAGGATTCAGTGGCACAGAACAGCTAAGGCTTGCTCCTACATAAGGCCAAGCTATCCAGCAGCAGACTACTTACCAGATGATAAAAGGAATCATTGCTGCATTCTGATAAATTACCTTTGGACATATTAAAGAATTGACCTCAACTTGGTAGGTACACGGTGCAACACAGCGCATCAGATTTGTTAAGTAATTTATTCGGATTCTGGCCACCAAATCTGTGAAAAAGTTCCAATATCTCCATCTCTTCATTCCAATGGTTAAGAAGCCACATAAAACTAAACTTCCAGTTTCAAACAAAATTAAAGATTAAACCACTTCCCCTCTGAAAATCACATTTATTTAAAAGACATATCAAGATTAACTCAAATTCTTTTTAAATTCAAGACTAAATACACAGAAAACCAACTTAATCTGCCTGGTAAAGAGCTAACTACTGGCTTTGGCATTACAGAACCTTGTGGTTTACACTTCATTTCAAATAATGCAAACTTGGCAAAAGTAAATTTATAAATAAAATTAACAAGCAAATAAAGCTACCCAGCTTTTTTTTTCTGCTGCTGTTCCACTAAATAAGCATGCAAAGAATATAACATACACAACTCTTGTATAATATAAACAAATTTTAAAAAAAAATCAAGCAAGAAGATGATACAAATGAGCCAAACATTCTGTTAAAAGGCATGAAAGACTGGAGTGTGTTTCATCCCTCTCTTTTCGCTTTCCCCAGTTAAGCTGGAACAGGTATCTCCTGTCCTTGGAAGATGAGAGAAAACATCCCAGTGTGCCCAGTATTACAGGAAGTTTTGTAGGACCATTTTTTGTCCCAAAAGCCAGCTAAACTGGCCTAGGAAAGAGCAGCTCTGTGATGAGACAGAGAGGCTGGGGCAGATTATTACATTGAGTTTCCCAAACATCCCCCCAGTCCTTTGTTCCAAAGGCAAGTTCCATCGGGACACTGCAGAATTGTGGTACATCTATAATATCAGCATCTGGGATGATTCAACTTGTATCACTTACTAATGCCACCCTGTGAGGTTTCTGAAAACACATTCAGTTTTACCCCAGATCAGTTCCCCAGCCTGATTCACACAAGGAACACTCTCCCAGCTAAAAAAGCAGGTGACCTGAAGAAAGGATGAAAAAAAAAGGGGGCAATGGGGAGGATGGATGGAAGAGGAGAGAGGGTAAGAGATGGCCAATAAATGCTCCTTCTAATTGCAGTGGTTGCTGAAAGCACAGCTGAAACTATAGCCTAAGGCTGAGGATAAAGTAATAATATGAATTGTATCTCTGCTTTGGCTCTTGTCTATTTAACTCTTATTTTGAACAAAAATAAAATGCACCTTTTTTCATAACAATACAAAATTAAGTAGGCTGGCTGTCATTCAGGGATTTTAACAGCGCAAATGCAAATATTTGAGTAGGAAAATAAAAAGGAATGAGAAGACTGAATTACATAGAGCAAATGTGACCAAAAATTTGGGTTTTCTTTCTGCTGAAGAAAAAAATACAGCCTTTGTTAGACAGACTTTTCTGGTTCTTGAAACTGCCAAAGCTAAGAGATTAGTGGAGTCTTACTGTCTCTAGGACTCCAAGTCAGGCATGCAAAGTAAGCATTCATGTATTCAATTTATAATCCTAATTTCCAACACTGTAAGCTACAACAAGCTATGCAAAGTCCAAAAGACTATAAAAAAGGAGCATTACTAGATAGGTTTGATAGACACAAGAAGATTATCTGGTCAAGCTATCAGACATTTTGGCAACAGCTTCAATTTATCTGGCAAGTTATCTTCTGGACAATACCTATGTGCCTCTGGCAACAGAGAGAGGTACAGCATCCTAAAGCAGTAATTGTCCACATTTGCAAAATACATGCCTTTTATTTCATGTTACAGAATTAATATGCTTTATGTTTTGGAACAGACAACCATTCTGTGAACAACATTTCAAGGCATCCAAGGAATCTATTTAAAGCTATTCAAGCTTATAATAATCCCCATAGAGGAGAAAATATTACTTTCAGAAACACAAGGCAGCACATGGAGACTTTGTCTCCTGATAAAAATCTTTAAGGAAACATGATTTTTTACAAATTCCAGGGTGACAGTTCCTCATTAAATGAATGACCACTCTTTGTTACCACATTATCTTGCTTCCAGTCTCCCCGAAACAAAAAATTTTCCACTGTCATCCCATACAAGACCTGAGACAATGTCATGATAGCAAATACAGTGACTAGCCATTTATTATCCTGAATGCAATCATGTGTTACTCTACTTCAGTTGCTTACACTGCTACATTACAAGCTCTTCGGGGGCACTTTTTTCTTTTTTTAACAGGTATACAACACTTACACAATAAAATCCCAATTACACAAATGGGAATGAATGACAGTGGTTTTCCTTTAAAGTAAACAGCCCCGTTACAGCTCTGCATGTAATGCTGCATACTTGCAAAGGCTATTGTGGTTCATGATATTTTGGCAAATTAACTGTTATGGCATGATTGCTCTACCAGGCTGTTTGACAGGACTAAATACTATATGAACAGTGGAAGAAGGCATTGACGAGTGGATCAGAAGAGAAAGAGGTTTCCCTTCCTCGTTTCTGATGCCTAGTATCATAGTAGACTTGGCAGCAAGGGAAAAAACATAATGCATAAAACCAAGCTGAGGCATGGAGCATGCCTTCCAAATCTAACAGGCAAAATGAAGTGAGTTGCCACAAGCCCCATTTGAACCAAGAAGAAAATTTATTTTAAAAGAAGGGGGAAAAAAAGGTCATCTGGGGCAAAGTATCGGATCTGCCAAACTAAGGCATGAAGGCCTCCACAACTTTTTAGTAAGTTTTCCTAGTTTCTTAATCTGTCAGGAATGATGTGTTTTCCCAAATCAAATTCTTGCAAATAATTTGATGATCTTAACTAGAAGTATCAATTAAAGTTTGACAGAGTTATAAGGAAATGGAAGCAAGATTATATTACTGAAAGTTCTTGGCAACTATAAAATTAGAAGACGCCATGTTCTACACCCTTAATGAAAATATTAACAACATATTAAACTAAATCTGAGCCTTCTGCTGATTCTTAGTATTTCTGTGAAAAACAGTGGCATGTTGTGAATCCCAGAATCCTTTGTGGCCAGAGGGCACAGAGATGATCAGTATGTTTAATATTTTGATGACAACATCAAACATACTGCAAGTGCACTGCGGAGTGATCAGCCTTTGGCAACGGATCTTGAAAACACTGAATTTATTCTGCATGAGTCTATCACTCAGCATGTGCAATAGGTTTGAAGTATTCTGACAGCAGTGGACTGACTGCACACACTACAAAAGCATACAAATGGCTACATGGCTTTTGGCTCAGTCAGCTCACATCTGGCCATCTCAGAAGGAGGCCTCAATGCTAACTGCAAAAGGCCAAGTAAAAACGTGCAAATCAAAGGAAGAAGACGTAGAGAAAAAAAATATTTTTAAATGCAGCAATTTTTAATAAAATAAAGAACAGATACACTTTCACATTACTTAATTGTCATAATAAAATGAATGGAGAAACTTATTTAAAGCATGTTAATAAGGGTGTTGTTCAAATGCCTCTTCAACACTGACCAGCTCGGGCATTGACCACCACTGCAGGGACCCTGTTCCAGGGTTTGAGTGCCCTGTAAAGAAATATTTCCTCTTGTGAAGACAAACTGCCCCTGAGGGATGCAGCTTTGAGCCATTCCCATGTGTCCTGACACTGTAGAAAAGGGATCAGCACTGCCCTCTCCCCCTTTCCTTCTCAAAAAGCTGGAGAGAGCAATGAGGAAAAAACCTAGTCACCAATAATTTAATGCAATTGCCACTACATTTCTGAAGTAAAATTTAAAATAATGCAAAGGAATCTTTTATGCAACAGGACATGCAGAAGACAACAGAAATAACAATAACATAGTGGTCAACTTAACTGAATAAAAAAGTGTAGCAAGACAACAACAGAGAATTTCCTTCAGAGCCAAGAAGAAAGTTCACTAAACTAATTTGCTCACTCAAAAGAGCTTGAAAATACCTCCAATATTGTAATTTACTACTGAAAAGACATTTTTATCCCCTAAATCATCTCTATGCCCCATGACATTGGTTTTATGTGTTTATATATGTACATAGTAGTTCTCATACATACTTGGAGACGGTGCTTCTACTTACTACTGATGGCTTATACCTTTTTTTTAAAAAATAAAGAATACATGTGGACAACGAAAGCTAATTCATTATGCTATCCCATCTAGCTATGAAACGATAGGCTGGTACAAAAATATTTATCTTGGCCTAAGTATTCTGTGCATTAGCAAAGTCAGCAGTAAGAAAAACTTGAAACATTCGTAAGACACAAAAAGCGATACAGAAAGAATTTTAAAAAACTTAAGAACAACAATGAAAAAACCCCTAGCTCTGTAGCCATACTCAAAAAGCACAGCAAAACAAAGAGAGGTTTTTTTATCAAAGCGTCTCAAATACAGCCCAAGCTCCCTGGAACGCAATTCCAAAATATAATTCAGAAAGGATATTAGAATAAAGTCTATGTTTCCTAGAAGTCAGTAGAAAGGCTGACAGAAAAGACTTGCCATAGATAAACAGTTACCATTCTCCTCCTTCCTCTACCTCTCTAGGTCAGATCTACAGATCCAAGTGCTCTCTCTACAGTGTTAGTTCCAACTCTGGAAGGACCCTGAGTACACAGCCCAGGTTCCATCTGGATAACTGGGCACCCATTCTCTGTCAGCGTGTTCAGACACCAAATCCACTACCGAGAGCGTGGCCCAAGCAGCCTGGTTTGGTATTGCTTCTGCTGATCAATGGGAAATTAAAACATGGCCAATATTCCATAGTTGTCTCTTCATGACTGTCAGCTGCCCTGAAATCATACAGAGAATTTACTGGTCATTATGCAGGGACAAAACAGCTACTAGGAATAAAGCAGAAGGTCTTGATAGTACCTCATGAGAGCCGCTAAAATCAGAGATCCTCAGCAAAGCTCACAGCCATCTGAAAAGCTCTGGAAACCAATCGCATTATATAAAATCAATCCTTATAATCACCCATAAACACCTGTTTATGGCAAACTTGTAGGGAGAAAAATATTTAACACTAACCTCCTTCAAACCTTCAACACTCCAAAGTCTACCAGGTTAGAGATAATTGCTAAAGACAATGAAACTCAAGACTCAGAATCTTAGTTTTGGTACTCCCCTGCTCTGTAATGTTACATATTGTCCAAGATTTCCTAACAGAAGTGCTATTCAGAACTGAACACCACACATGCCAGTGAACCATCATGCTAATAATGGAAGAAAAATAAGTGCTATTTTGCCACTACAATTGTCCATCCAGAAGCAATCATTTCGCATAGTTTGAGGAACAGGGTTTCCTGACAAGACTGACTTTCATCTGAGCACCCTGACTGCTGCCATAAAGTAAGATAATATAGTAGTTAATTATACAGTGTATATTTTAACAGCAGTATATTCCCTGCCATCTGCAACAGACATGCAATGCTTAAGAAGTATAGTTTTGCAGTGGTACATAGAGGAGATTTTCATTCTAAACTAGAATGAAATTAACACCCAATTCCATTAAAATATTTATATTTTTAACTTAGTTTGCTGAATGAGGCAAAATTGCTTACAATATAAAATATTGTCTTTGATCAGAAACTCTCTCACAATATGTAGGGCTTTTATGATAATGAAAGTCCCACTTAAGGAAAAAAAAAATCAAGCCCCACAACTTAGCCAAAGCCATCCCAGGACACTACTCCACACAACATTCAAGGCTCAGGCTTGTTTAACTTTTTTGTCTCCCTGGAACACTGCTCACTAATGGCAGCTCCCCCAGCCTTCCACTTCATATACTAAATAAAACCACACTGTTATACATTAAGTTGCCTTGGACAAAAAAGAAAGAACCCTCTCATAACTGTAAATGCAATCCCCTAAAATACAGCACTGAACATGACACAGCACATTTTGAAAAAAACTAATAAATTGATGACACAAAGAAAGTTCTGTACAATCAGCTGCACAAAAACTCCGCATAAACAACCTTACAGTAGACATTTGTTCTCCACTCAAAGACCACTTTACTGTATTTCACAATGCTTTTTCTTTTACTAGCTTTCTTACAGATGTCTGCTATATATTCTGATTTGACATGACTGCCCATGTAAAAAAAATAAACTACTTAATGACAGTTGAGGTTTACAGAAAAAACATTAAAGTTAAAAAATTAAAAAACACAACTACTTTCAACTTGAGATAGATTATTTTGTTGCTGAAATTTTGTGAAATATTTAAGTTCATGTGACTTGTAACTTCAAAAGTATTACGGAGGTCAGAGAGGAAACAAACTATGCAAAAGTAGGCAAATCCCCCTTAATTTCAGTACACCTTAACACTGAGTTCAAGGCATTATTAAAGTATGCAGCATCTACTAGAAATCTCCAACAGTTTTTGTGCACATTACATTGAATTCAAGATATTGAAATAATATACAAAAAGAAAAACAACTTATTTCAGAGGTTGGAAAAATACAAGAAATAGTATTTGTTCAACCATGGCAATTTCAGCCATCTCTTTTTAATCAGTTTTCAAAGTGGAACAACTTTTCATGGCACATCTGTACTCTCTCTGTTTTAACTAGAGCTTCAGCAATACATCTGCAAAAACAGAAGTGATTGTTGAAGAGATTGTGGCTCAGTAACTCAGCAAGAAATTGAATAATGGCTTTGAATTGCTAAAGTCTTTCACTGGATTGATGAAGTTTCTGCAGCCCACAGCTGCAGCAAGCTGGCAGTAATAAATTTTCCATGCACTGCAAACTAAGTATCTGACTATTTCATCCATTTCTAAGTATATGAAAGCTGGAGGCAAAGACATTTTACAACTGAATAAATATTTGCTTCTTTCTTTATGTCCAGCACAGTCCTCTAACAGAGGTAGTAGTGTAAGGCCAAACAAGACTAGAATTCCCTGGTGATGCCTGCTGTGAGAAACGTCATAGCATTTCTTCAAGAAATTTCAAAACAATAGCTTAAGGGCAACTTTTTCCATTAGAAATAAAATTATTTTGAAAGAGTCAATATTTATAATAAAGGCCACAGTACAACAGATGAATTGAATTACTGATTTTTCAATCCAAATGTACAATACTTAAGTTCAAAATACTTTCCAAAATTTCACATTCATTTTCTACAAAGACAAACAAAACTCAAGTTTTCTTTCTTGTTATGCCAAGTAAATACATCTTCATGCTAATATCACATTAATTGATGGTATATAAGTGCAATTATAACAAGATAGACTGTTGCAGCAGCCCTCTTGCTAGAGGGTAGAAATGAGTGGAGACACAGGCTTCTTGTTTATCACAGCATGAAAAGAGTCCTGGTTTATTCCTCTTTACAGCTTGGCCATCCTGACTCCAGCTATTCACTGACTCTGCCTGCAGCAAGCTCCTGCTGTAGGCTTCCCTTGCAGCCTTTGACTGCTGGTTCTTTCCTGTTAACTAAGACTTCATGTATTAGTTTGTAGACTCTGACTGCAGGCTTTTACCTGGCTAGACTACAACTGTAGACCCAGAGCAACCCCACAGCACTGCTTCTCTCTCCCCAGAACCCTTTTTCTTCATCATCCTCCTCACCAGCTAACCCACTCCCATTTATCACACTGATCTTTATCGGACGTAGCTGTGACTCATCAGGGGCGAGGCTGTATTGGATAATTAACACAGCTGTTACTTATCAGGGATGAGGTCACCTGTATTCCCTTCTCCTACAAGAGACAAGTCTGGTTTTTTTCTTTCCATACATCCCATAAATCTAAATAAAATTAAGACAGTTAACTTAAACAAGGCCATAGTACTGACTTATTACCCATTTTATCTTTGTCATTCTTCCTTGAAGAATAATAGTCCAGTTTCTGTAGAACAGCTATATAATGCTGAGTAACACTTCTTATGCTACTTATAAATGGCAGCTTTTCTCCTGCTCAGTAGCTACTTGCCAATTTCAAAATCACCTGTCTAATATTACTGAAAACTTCTAGCTTTCTGAAACATGATTCCTGAACTGCTTCTCCGCCAAAATAACAAGTGTATTTATGCATCCTCTATTTCAGTTACTGATAATTTCATAGTATGTATACAGGTTTTAAAAACTTGTCCTACTAAACCAAGAAATCTGACACAACAGGATTCCTGTCAGATAATCCTAACAGACAATCCAATTCACAGCCACGAGAGCATTACTCAACACACCTAAGCAACAGGAAAAATTTAGTGGCAATCACAGATGAGGTTTACAGAAGAGAGGTGCTTGGCTTTTAACAAAAATGAAAGAAAAGGGCATTTGCAACCTTAATCGAGAACTTTCTGTGTGCAACATGTAGAACTTAGAATTTGTGAACATAGGCTTTGATTAGGAAAAAGGCTCTTCCCTGAATACTACTGATAGGGATAAACGAAAGTTCATCACTGGCCTAAATAAGGTTCATTATGGACCCTTAAACATGGATAGATTTAAAAACACTTTTAATCATTGGAGACTTCTTACTAGAATGGTTGTAACACTTGGAGCCATAAATGAAGCCAAATGGATGTACTGTCTGTACATCCACAGAGGATGTGACATCAAATTTTGCATTTATTGCTTTTGATTCGAAGTACTTCACACAGAGATGGAAGGAGCTGCTACACCAGAATTACCTGAGTATTTCTAGTGTACATTTTAATCCTTCAGAATAGCACATAAACAGAACAAACTCCACCTGTGCCTTCACAATGAATACTGGCATAATTTGGAAATCTATATTTTTGAAACACGGGTAAAATTTAGATATAAAGAACAAATACTAAGATAAAAGAAAGCTATCATAACTATCAGACATACAAGAGTTTTAAGCAGATACTGGCCCCAGATAGTGTACTGCAGGAAAAACTTAATATTTGATTGAATCCATGTGACATTACAAATATCCTACTGAACTTGAAAGCTTATAAGCTTTGTATGGGTCTCAGGAACATCCCAGAACCTCTCCACTAAATCACTTACTAGCAAAAGCAATGTATCCCTAAACAGGATTTAAGAATCCTTGAGTGGCTCATGAAATTTACTTCATAGCTGAATGAAAAAAAGGTTTCCATCACCCTCTTTAAGAAATTAGCAAGAGAGTAAAATGACCAAATTTTACCATTTCTATATCACCTCAAAAAGATGCATGCATAGAACGGCACTTGAACAATCCTAAAATCAAAATAAAATGCTTAAAGACTACATTTTGTAAATAGTAGTGCACACCATAACAAAATCATGGCTTTCTACCATAACAAAAGTATGGTTTTCTACCACAATGGCACCAGGAGACACAGGTATGACTATTGATAACAACAGAGTCACATTGTACTCCAATTATCATGTGTGAAGGTAAGCCCAGAAATGCTTCAGTGGCTGATTTTTATTGTAGGGATAAAACTCCTTACCTTGAAAAGACTGTTTGGCTCTGTCCACCAATTCTTCAATAGGATAACTTGCTAGATCTCCTCTGGCATGCTTAGTTTTACAGTAGGTACATGCATTGAGACACCTGTTCAGAAAATGAAAATACTCAGTTTCTAGCCAGGAAAGCCTTTATATGCACAGCTATATTTATTAAGTACATCTGGAAAAATGAGGTTTTATATCTATGACCAGAAAATAGTAACATTCCACTTTAAAATCAATGGGATCATTTTAAAAACATTTTGCTGTCCTAACTTCTTAAAATATCTTTCACATCTATATGAAAGGTTGATAAACAATCAGTGGGAACCACATACAGAACCTACAAGTGGGAATTTTTTTAGAAAGGTACAATAGGGTTAATAGTTCATGACTAAAGATGAATCTCCAGGTTTCCCATCCCACTATTACATAAAAAATCCAATCCAATCACAAAGATACAGGAAAAAATTTCTGAACGGCTGAAAGTAGATTTTTAGAAGTATGTATTCTTGAAAAGACATTTCAATTAGCTTTTCCTACTTTCCTTTGGCTTGAATAAATAGAACAAATAACATAACCACCAACAGAATTACCAACTAGAAAAACCATTTGGCACAAAATATTGGGGAACTAATGAAAACTTCTACAAGAAAATGAAGGAATAATGTGATTGTTTTCAATTTACCTGACAATATACTAAGGGCAGACTAATGCAGAGTATAAGGATGGAAAGACCAAAGCAAACAAAATTTATCTCTCGTTGTAAACTTGTTGTGTTTTCTTTCCCTTCTCCCCTTTTTAAAGCTGACATTGCTCTAGCTTTTTATAGATTAAAGCATTTAAACTTAAGCTCTAAAAACCTCAGACCCCCAAAAACTCATTATAAATATTTCTATTGTTCATGCTTACTAGAATACCATAAATTCTGTCCATTTTCATAGTAAAAAGGCCACAGCTTCATAAGGTCACTGAATTTTTAGGGCTGGAAAAGACCTCCAAGGTCATCAAGTCCAACACTGGACCGATCACCACCTCGTCAAATAAACCACAGCAGTAAGTGTGACGTTCATTTCTTGAACGCTTCCAAGAATGGTGACTCTGCCACTTCCCAGGGCAGCCTATTTAAATGCCCAGCCAGCCTTTCAGTAAAGAAGTTCTTCCTGACGTCCATGTTAAACTTCCCCTGGCACAGCTTGCGGCCATTTCCTCTTGCTCTGTTGCCTCTTGTCTGGGAGAAAAGACTGACCCTCACCTGGCTACACCCTCCTTTCAGGCAGCTGTAGAGGGTGGTAAGGTAATCCCTGAGCCTCCTTTTCTCCAGGCTGAACACCCCCAGTTCCCACAGCTGCTCCTCATCAGACTTGTGCTCCAGACTCTTCCCCAGCTCTGCTGCCTTTCTCTGGACAAGCTCCAGCCCCTCAATGTTCTTCTCTAAGTGAGAGGCCCACAACTGAACACAGGATTCAAGGCACACTCAGCCTCACCAGTGCTGAGTACAGGGGACAATCACTGCCCGGATCCTGCTGGCCACACTATTGCTGTCACAGGCCAGGATGCCACTGGCCTCCTTGGCCACCTGGGCACATGCTGGCTCTTGTTCAGCCACTGTGAACCAGCATCCCCAGATGCTTTTCCACCGGACACTGTTCTGTCCACTCTTCCCCCAGCCCATACCAAACAAGGGGTTGGTGTGATTCAAGTGCAGGACCCAGCATTTGGTCTTTTTGAAATTCATACAGCTGACCCTGACCCATCAACCCAGCCTGTTCAGCTCCCTCTGCAGACCCTTCCTACCCTGCAACAGACCTACACCCCAGCCCAACTTTAGTGTCATCTGCAGGCTTACTGAGGATTCACTTGATCCACTCATTCAGACCACCAATAAAGATATTAAACAGGACAAGAAAACATTTGGGTACCAGATGCAGGGCACCAGGGCAAATGTTTCAACTGCAGCATAATTGGAACTAATACTACAGAACTTTCAAAACAATACTGAAAAGACAAAGATAGCAATGGGTTCTGATGAAGCCATGAGTTACAAGACTTCACTACTTGGATATATCTTGTCTTCTATTACGATGTATGGCATCTCCATGACTAGGTGATTACTGCTTTGCAAACTCCAAAGGTTTTAATTCACAACGAAGTAGTCAGTTTGTATATGTTAGTTCTTCTGCATTTGCATAAGCAGGGGGTCAGGAACGGCAGAACACTGCCCAGAACATTTGTTCAGGTGTCTTCCAGCCACTGCACATCCCTTCAGCCCTGACACCTTCTCCATTCAACAGAACCTTAAGTTCTGCGAGAGAACATCGAGGTAGTTTGTGATTCTCTCTGCAGGACTGGATATGTACATTATTTGTTATGCCTATCAGACCAAAATATCAGATTTTAGCATCCACTTCAGATAAGAAAACTAAAATTAAAAAATTAAAAACTTAACAGCAGCAGACTGGTCTATTAATTAAAAATGTATGTGAAAAATCTTCCCAGTAAAATATCCAACTGGTGATTAAAAATAGAAAAAAATCCCTAAATCTGAATATTTACAGCCTGTTCCAAATAGCTGATTCATTGTCACCCAAACACAACTTATTCATCAGATGTATCTCACCTTTCTTCTGCAAATCAAAAACCTTTCACTGCACAGGATCTGAAGCATGTGTTAAAGGTAGTACTTGAAATCAAGAAAGTGTAAGCAGATAATTAGTTTATACTTTGTCTCTGTAACGTACCCACCAAATGAAAATGCGTTTCTTTTAGGTCAGTGTCATCCAAAGTTTGCCATGAACAGCTTTCCCTCAAAGCACATGGGTACTTCTTTCTCTCCATGCTGCCCTTACACAAAGCATGTCTCCTTCCTTTTTTTACTTTTCTGGATTTACTTTTTCTTAGTTTGTTTTTAAAGCACAACTCTCCATTCAACCCAACACTTCATTTTTAAGCAGGGACTCCATCCTGACATCCCACTGTCACACTCCTCTCCCTCCACATTCATTTATCAGCTAAACCAGCCTTTTTCCACATAGCTATGCAGAAAAGAAGCATTATGGATCAGTCAAGGAAACAAAATCAGTTTCAGAATGAATATTTCTGCCCTTTTTGAACCAAAACACAAAAGGTGCAATATTATGTACTAACTTTTGTACTATAGTAACCTTTTTCTCCAAGAAAATAAAATTACCAGCTATTTTGCCAAACTTCTCAGATCAAGAAGAGATTTTACTACAACAATCCTGATCCTTCAACAGCAGCTTGCTTTAACATTGACTTTTTCACTTGCAGAAGGGAATTCTGTCAGCCATCAGTAACAAAGGGATTCATCAAGATTTTCTTCTCTTAGGATAAAGTAAATTTATTGAACTCAAATTTAAGCTCAGATTTGGGGGAAAAAAACTCACAAGAAAATCCAACAACAACTTTTATAATTTCCTTAAATTTGCAAATTCTGGCTTAAGAATTCTAACAAAAACTTTATCACAAATTTTTTGTTGCCTTGAACTGTAACCTTAAATTAAAACAATGCTTTTTGTAGACCTTCTGGTGTGTCCATTCATCCTAAGATTGATAAACACTGTAACACTAGTAAGTTATTTAAAAACTTCTAAACTTACTCCTGTGTAATAAATCTAAAATCTAAACTGGTGTTGATGTACAGCAAAAAAGGACAATTTATGCTGTAAACATAGAATTTTTCTATTCCTTTATCATGTTTAGTGCATCTAAAAAATACACCGTTACCTCTTTCTCTCGTCTCCTTATAATTTATGCATAAATCATATGCATTCCTTACTATGTATTTTCCTCTGTATTTGGGTAGCAGCATTGGAAAAACTTTACAGCAAAAATAGTAAACACTAGGAGTGCTAAGTACTATGCAACCGTGCCAAATACTGAAATCTCCAAACCTAGAGCATAATTTTCACATCTTCAATCAATGCTCTTATCCTACAAGACTGTGCTAGCTGAAAAAATGCAGGAACAGCAGCTCTTCTATGGTACTTCAGTAAACTGTCACAAAGAGAGCAAATGTGGAGAAAAAAGCACAAATTCAGAAGAGGAACATATTTTCCAAATACTCACAGTATTATTACAATATTTGCCAATACTTTCACAATATTATTTTCCAAATATTCACAGTATTATGTGGTATTGTTTCCAAGACATTTATTACTATATGGTCTTTAAGTACAACTTCAGGGGGTGTGTTGATTTATTTTGGTGTAGGAGCTGAAAGTTGGAACTTTGAGGCCGGCTTTTTTCAAGTTTTGCTGTGGTAATTAACTTATTCCTACTACAAAAAAAAGTATTGGGCATGTCAAAATAAGTTAGGTTTTCACATTTTTTGTTCTTTAAGGGATTACATAACAAAACCAGAAAGAGACAGACTTAGATGTAATGTAAAAAAGGATCAGTTTTAGAAAACAAACCAAAGAAGACAAAAATTCTATATCCTATTTGTACCATATTTGTTAATACCAACTTGGAAAACGAAATAACCTTCTGGACTACAGCTGACCAACGAAAGGATGCAGATTTAAGCTACTTGTAAAAATGCTGAACTAACCACTTTTCACAGATATAAGAATTACCAATTCTTGAAAATAGACATTTAAACGAAACCATAAATATAATCAAGGATCTGTAGTGGTTTCTTCCCTAGTAAGCCAGCCTCCATTCCAAGTTTCCAGCACAACAAATTACTCATATGGCCATGCTACCACACATTCAGACCACAGACAATCAGTTGGAAAAAGGCTTTTGGGAGCTCTGAGAATCTGAGCACTCCCTCTTACTAAGTGGCAGCCACCACCAAGTGGATCACCTAAAACCAACATCTCCTTAAAAACCAGCCTTTACCACAGCTGTAGCTCAAATACAAAGGATTAAACAGCCAAGAAGTCAGTAGTTGCAAAAGAGTATTTGCTTTGTGTTAAACTGGGAGCCTTCTTCAAGCATTTATGGCTGGTTTGTAAATGTTAGCTTGTATTGATGCAGCTTTTTTTTTCGCACAAAGAAAGCACAGACATTTGCAGAAAACAATAATAAATGATCATTGTGTTTGTAACTGCCAATATGTTCTGGCTAAATTTTATAGTGATTCCAGAACAAAAAACACTGAGTCCTGCTTTTCCAACATACTAAACTGATTAAGGTACTTTGAATCATTAACCTTTTGCTTTGAATTATTAACCATTAATCAGCTATGTGCCCAATACACAGAACTATTCACAGCAAGATAAAATATTATGCATAGATAAATTACTACCATGTGGCTAATTAAAAGTCCTTTTCAAACACATTACCAAACTGAGCATTATCCACATTTTGGTAAAATGCCTAAAATTTTCTTGTAGACCTAGGTAACAGTGGTCTTCACAGTGTTTAGCTAGCATGTGCTCATGTCGTGCCTTATACTAACCAGACTCTTCATTTTCAAAACAGTAATATCCCTCATAAAACACACATTTAACATTAAAGGCTCCCCCTTACAGATGGAACTAATTGTAAGTCAGGATGCTTATGGCACAGCAGACAAATAAAGACTTTCCTTCAGTGGGACTAATCAGTGGATTTCAGCAGTAGACGAACATGAGAGTGCAGACATGAGGGACAAAATTCTGGTTCCTCTTAACGGGACTTATGCCACTAAGTTTAGTCAAGACAAGATTCCACCCTCAGATATGAAGAGTATAAATTGTCTTTCATTCAAGGATCAGAAAACAGCTCAATTACAGCGTGTGATGAGCCATTAGTGCACATGTCACTCAGATTGAATATGACTGATCAAGACCATACATCTGTGAGCAAGATGGGAGAGTTGAATGCTGCAATGGTGTCATATGATAGAAGATCTCTCCTACTCTGCAGGTGGTTAGACTTGGGGAAATGTTCCCTCAATATCTGGAATAATCCAGTAAACTCTTGCTTGCTCCCAAGATGGTCTACCAAATTGGAAATTTGCATAAAGCCATTAATCACAATTCAGACTAAAGACTAATATTTGCCTTTATGAGATCTGACTAGCTGACATATTCAAGATTTTATGAAGTTCACCCTATAAATAAAAAAAAATAATTCTGCCGGTATTGCAGTGCCACTGACCCCCCCTGGCACATTACATCATTACAAACATGAAAAAATTGCTCATCACTGTCGCCCACACCATTTCTCAGCACCTACCACCAGACTTCCTCAGGTGGTCTCAAGAGCTCCAGGCCAAGAATATTTTGTATTAAAACTATGGTTTTCCTGAAAGGGGAACATCATTTGCTTCCTTCAAAATCTCTTCGAGAAGAGATTTATGCTTTTATAAAATACTTTTATCTTAGTTTCTATCAAATGTAATGTTGACAAAAATGCTCTGCAGTGTGACTACAGAGAAAATTCCCTTTGCAAGCTTGACTGAGCAAAAGAAATACCCAAAATACCTACTCTCAGCAGGTGACAATATGGATACTAGTCTCAAGTTATTCATCAAAAGCTATTAGAATTCTACTAATTTTTTTTGCTTAGAATACCAACTTTTGAAAACCTAACAACACTTACACTATACTTACTGTTAAATATATTATATTATAGAATTAAAAGCCAGTAATACTTCATAGCATTCTACCTCTATGAATTTTACTTTTTTTTACTTCCAAAATATCTAAATTTCCTCAAGCATAACTATAATGGATCAGGGGAAAAATAGTTCACAGGAAAAAAAAATTAAAAAAAAAAAAAGGCATGCCTGATATGCCTGACTTGTTTTCAGGAAACTGTTCTTATTGCTTGAAGTTTGCACATTTTACAATAAAGCTTTTCAACCAACAATGACAGGGAATATAATTTCCTGACAAATATTTGGGGCATGAGAGGTTGTTTTCACTTTAGAAATATTCAGGATTTAAAATACTTTTGAAACAGTGTGAAGCAATTTCTCATAAAGTCTAATTAGTCTAAGCAGCAAACCACATTATTACAGAAATACTGTTTCTGGTATCCCAGCTTGTTCAGACTGAGCTTGGACACCAGCCACAGGTACACACAAGCACTTGAGGTTACAACATTTTTGATATGATAAGAACAGGACTTGTCCAAACTTATCTTTGTAGCCAAGTATTTTAGAGATATGCTGTGATAAAAGATCTCTGAAAGTGCAATTCCAGCCTAAAAAGTCTCTCAAAAGAGTTTTAGCAGAAAATGGTATGACCCTTCAAGTAATACTATACAACCAATGGGACACTGCACACATTTTTCTCAAAGTATCATAAAACCATGAGATGCTGTTTTTTAATTCTGCTAGTCATGCCATGCTCAGCAAAACAGCAAGAAAGTGCATTAAATTTTGTTCTTCTAAAGACCTTTGAAGCCAGTGTTTTACTTGGTAATGTCTCACTAGTTACTAATCAAAAGGAATTTGGAGAGAAGGCAGCTCCATTGGTTTGATAAGCCATAATATGATTTAATTTCACACTTTAAATATTTGCATTTTCTGAAACTGAATTCCTACAGTCAAGTGCAGGTGATTCAAAGGTCACAGCTGTGTAATTATATCATCTACACTCACCTTGCTCACTTCAAGGCCAATGATTTAACATCAAGTGCATCAATGGCACTTTTCAACGTTTGTCTACAGAACTTGATTAATTACTCTGGCCATACAGTTTTGCAGCTGAATCAATGTATTAAGGCATTCTAAATTGATATTACAAGATAAAACGTCCCATTGCTAAGGTGCACATATCTGTGTTCCCCATCCTGACCCAAAACAGTGCAGTGCTTGATGCTTACTGGAAGCTGCAATGTTTTTTTTTTCTCTACAATTCAAACTAAAGCCCTACGATTCACAGAGACATGAGTTATTTTAGAAGTATTTCCAAACAGCTGCATGGCTATGTAGAACTCAGCTTTGGGGCAGATCAAGACAGGCATTAATATCAAGAAAGTGACTCAGCTAAAACAGCACAGGTAGATAAATGAGGTTCTATGGCTGCACAGAACAGAAAATGCCATGGCATTGTAACTACAAGTCATCAATTCCTTCAGCACTTCATAAACAGCAACAATATTTAGAAGATGGTGACTCCTGGTCTCAGTCAAATAGTAGTAATGAAGGGGGTATAAATGAAGAGCTGTGGCAGAAAAATCTGAGATAAAAAGATACTTTCTTAGAAATCTGCTCACAGCTAATCCCAGAGACACAGTGGCAGAACAGCCCAACAACACTTTATCACCATGCATAAGGAACTGTTACTCTCAGATCTCTCCTAATGAACAGCAGTGGCTGGAAAAAGACCTCTGAGGACAGGATTCCTGGAGACTTGCTTTAATTTATAAAGCTGCAGAGGGCTGTGACTTGACAACTGCCTTAGTATTTAAAGCAGCAAATACTATAATTGTATTTAAAACATTCTACTGGGGGGGCAGATGACTTAGCAATAAAATACTCTACCGAGGGGACAGATGACTTAGCAAAACTTACACAGTATGTGCTGCAAAACACAATTGGCTTTGCAACAAACAATTTCAAAAGCTTTTAAAAATCGAGTTTTCAAGGTTTTTAACGAAATACTACTGTTAAAATTGTGATTTTTAGGGGTGCGGGTGTGCATAATGAGTATATTTGAAATTCTGTTTCAGGAATGACGCATTTCAGCAGGTCTCTATGACTGGAAGAAGGCTAAAGGGAGTCAAGTGTCCTTCTATAACCAATACACTTCATTTACCATGCATCTTCGTAACATTAGCAGCTCCTGAATCACCCCCACAGAAAACATGGTTGAAAAGTAGACCACTGCTTGTGATAAGAGCTATTGTTTTTACTTCCTGAATGGCTTTTGGGACAGACCCTTTTAGAGTGGTGAAATCTCACAGGAAACATTAGGCTGCAGTTAATTCTGTAACATACAGCAGGTACCACACAGATTCTTGGGATAAAAGGTATTGTTTTTGTACTGGTCAAAACATCCTGGTGTTAAAAAAAAAAAAAAAAGTTATATTTCAGCAGCACTAAAACTACCAGGCTTAATTTAGACTTTATCTGAGATTGCCATCAGACCAATTTCCAAAAAAGCATTTGTAAAATGTGTGTGGGAAAGTGGATCTGAATTGTCTGGGTAAAATAATGGAAATAACTGCATAATAAAAACAAACTCACCACTTATAATCTAGTGATGCCTATGTAATTTAAGTCGAAGTCACAAGGTTCTTATATAGCTTGAGTTACAAGATATCCATTTAACCAGCTATATCTATATAACCTGATATCAATATAATCTAAATTATGATTTTTAATATATCTACATAACCTGAATCATAGCCTTTTATACCTATATAACCTAATATAAGTAACTTCTTATACAATGTAATGGCTAGTATATGGTTAACTAGTTGCTTAATACTGAATAGACAA